>CAUYSK010119329.1:0-24174 GCA_963575035.1 Avahi laniger
ATTTGGTCCTAATCCTTGACATGAGCCTGTAAATCAGATTTCTACAGTATTCTTTTTTTTTTTTTCTTGAGACAGAGTCTCACTTTGCTGCCCTGGCTAGAGTGAGTGCCGTGGCATCAGCCTAGCTCACAGAAACCTCAGACTCCTGGGCTCAAGCCATCCTACTGCCTCAGCCTCCCGAGTAGCTGGGATTATAGGCATGCGCCACCATGACCGGCTAATTTTTTCTATATATTTTTAGTTGTCCAATTAATTTCTTTCTATTTTTGGTAGAGACGGGGTCTCGCTCTTGCTCAGGCTGGTCTCGAACTCCTGAGCTCAAACAATCCGCCTGCCTCAGCCTCCCAGAGTGCTAGGATTACAGGCGTGAGCCACCGCGCCTGGCCTCTATAGTATTCTTTTTAAATCTTGTATTACAAGAAACTTTAAACACACGTAAGAATAAAAATGAAGTATAATGAACCCTCCTGAACTCATGAAACAGTCTGAATAAAATTAACCCCTGCCCAGTCTTGTTTCATCTGTCCCCACCCCGACATTCCCTCCCCTCACCACATTCTCTGCCTGGCTAGATTACTTCTAAAGGAAATCCCAGACATCAGTATAATTCCATCCATAAATACTTCAGTATATCTCTTTATAAATTAATTCTTAAGTATATCTCTTTAAAAAATATTGTTTTCTTGAAAACATAGCTACAATACCACTATAACACATAAAAAATGAATAATTTCTTAAATCTCATAAATACCTCTTTAACAGGTGGTTTGTTTGAATTAGGATTGGGTTGGTATGATTTATTTGCCTCTTAAGTATCTTTTAACTTGTCATAGTTTCTCCTTTTTTTCTCACCATTTATATGTTGAAATTGTCTTGTACATTGGTGGCTATGACAGGCATCTTCTCTCTTCCCACGCGCATGATTCTTTCGGAACACTGACAGAGCAGACGTACCTGCTTTTCAGTGGCAGTGGTGCATTTTCCAGTCAGTGGATTATTAAGGACGATGGTGTAGGTCATGGTTCTCAGTTGATCACCTCCAGGTTCCGCAGTCCAAGGGGTAGACACTACATCTAATCACAGTAAATATAAAGTGAGTTAGTTCTAGAAATTTGAAGGGTCTAACTTTAAATGGAATCAAAGGGGTAGTTTTAGAATTATTTAAATTTTTATTTTTGACCAGTCCTACCCTCCTTGTCACTTTGTGTTGTAAGTTTAATACTAAAGAAAAGAGAGATTAAATGTTAGGCACTCTTCTTACATGTGACATATTCCCCATCTCTGATCCATTTATTTCTAAATTGTTTTCTATTAATATACATTTTTGTTTTTTAGAAGGTAAAATATAAGTTGGCTCATCTGTAGGCTTCTATTTAACACACAATCAATTGATGAGTATAACCAATTTCCTAAATGAAACTTTTTTTGTATTTTCATTGAAGTATACCGTAGACACTGTTATCTCAAGGATATAGCTCCATGATTTTCACAAAGGAAATGCACATATGTACCATCACTCAGATCAAGATATAGAATTTATACCAGCATCCCAAAAGTCCCCTCCCAGTCTTTACCTACCTGACTCTCCACAATGGTAATGACTATGCTGACTGCTGCATGTCCACAAATTTATTTTGCCTGGTTTTTAACTTTATATAAAGAAATTATATAGCACATACTCTTTTGTATCTGGTTTCTTTTGCTTAATGCTGTGTCTGTGAAATTTACTCATATCGTTATAAAGAGTTATGGTTTCTTTTTTCATTGCCATATAGTATTCTTTTGTGGGAACATACACACAGTTTGTTTATCCACTCTATTACTGATGGCTATCTGGAATGATTTGCGTTTTGAACCATTATAAATAATGCTGTTATGAACACTGTAGCACCTGTCATTCAGAGTACACAGGTACCCATTTCTGATGGGTGTATATCTAGGAGTAAAACTGTTGACTCATACAGAATTCACAGCTTTAGTAGATACCACCAAACCATTTAGCAAACTGGTTCTTCAAACTTACACTCCACCAAACCATTTCAGTTGTATCTGAACACACAGAATACAATTCATAACACAACCCTTGTGAATTGGGTTTAGCCCAAGTGAACTGGTATCTTAATGAATAAATTTAGTTTTAGTTTTCAAAGGGTCTGAACTTAATTGTGAGTAGCATATGCCTAATTAAACAATTATACTGTTCACATGTGAACTTAACCAAACGTAAATACCCGTTTACGTATCACCAAAATAAAATCAAAGCATGTCTGTTTTTTTCCTCATAACACAAATCAGTTTTTGCAGCAGGCTCAACCCACTAAGGGTAATAAAATCCTTCCAAATTTATCATTAGGTAAGAACACAAAAACCAACCTATTATATTTCTAGAATTGACAAATTTCTGCATAAAGTGTGAACTGGTGAACAGCAACTCAAACATTCTCTCAGCACTGATGTGAAAAATACGGTTGATATAAAGTCTTCCATGAAGATCTTTCTCAGGAATATTTTCTAGAAGAACAAAAACACAGACCAAAATAGATGAAGTCAAAGAAAGGTAATTTTAAAGTTTTGTGGGGTTTTGTGGGTTTTTGTTTTGTTTTGAGCACAAAATGGTTTTTAAATGTCATTACAATGATCACCACATTCCAGGACAGTATTAAAACTCTAAATTATAATTACATACATATATACTATATGTAACTATACATAACTATATATAGTTAACTAAAGTACATATAATCAATATTTCAATTGCCAAAGCCCAAAAGATATAGAAATATTTAACTTGAATGATATCAAACTTCCAGCATATATCATCACTCAAGAGTATTTCAAAAGCTACAAGGGCAATATGGAGACACATAGGATGGTTTCTACCACAACAATTAGCAAGTCCTGTCTCCGAATGCTTATACATTCAGCAAGTCATCAATGGCTATAATATCTGCTGTACTCAATAGCTTGTCAGTCTGTTATATTTCAGCTTAACTTAATAATGCTGATTGCCCCAAGACAAGAATCATTGTATTCACAACCTGTTCTCAATACCACACATTAAAAGAAGGAATCCTTCTGAAAAGTATTCTTCCAAGCTAAAAAATGGCAAACAGAGTATTACATTTATTCTGGCAACTCGATAATGACAATTACGTCAAAATCTACTGGTAGCTAATGAAGAAGCTCAGTATTTGCACACCTCTTCTCACATTCCCTGGAAACATTACATAAAATAGCCCAAACTTAATACGGTGCTTACTATACATTAGACATTGTGCTAAGGATCTTACAAGCATTGACTCATCTTGTCCTCATTGCAATCCTGTGAGATAAGTGGTAGTATTATCATCATCATCTCCATTGTACAGACAAGGAAACTGAGGCACACAGAAGAATGGCAAGGCCCCATGGCTAGTGAGTAAGTGATCTGGAATTTGAACCCACTCTAGCTCCAGAGCACACAAACTTAACCTCTTTTTTTATACTGCCAGAAGGAGTTTAACTTAGAAGAATCAAAAAGAAAAGAAAAGAAAAAAAGACAGCTAGGAATAGAAGCCTGGTATAATAAAAGAAATAGCATAAAGCAATCCAACATGAAATTTTAAAGATTGCAGGTCTGGGATTATTTATTATTATTTCAAGAATTATCCCCCCTCAACACAGAATGAAAACTGTGAGAAAGCTTCCCATATTCCAGAAATCAAGCCCTAAGAATTATCTATGTAAAGCATCTGTCGATATTATTCAGTTTGGTTAAGTAAAAGGGCAACAATCTATGGATCAGAAAAACTCTTCTAGCTCTGGCTTCATCCCCAACTCTCTCTCTTTCTCCCTCATTAAATGATTAGTGTCTCTCTATTTTGTTACAAGTACAAAGAACTTAGGGATATCAGGTAGATATCAATTTTCCTTCTCCCTGCAACAATACTAAATGTAGGCAAAAACTATTCACTGCAATTTCAAATAATGGCTCCTTTAGTGTAGAAATAGATCATGAAAGTAGGCAATTTGCTAAGGTTGTGTGAGGTAACTTCCCAATTAGTCTTCGGAAACAGCTTTTTCTGACATAGAAGTATTACATGTTCACTGTAAAAATAATTCAAATATTCACAAAGAAAGCAAAAAACTATAGATGATTCTATTGATCCTGCTCATTTCTTTCACAGAACCTAACCCAATTTGTAATTCTGTTTTTAGATGACTTGCTTATTATCTCTCTCCTGCACTGGACTCTTAAGTTCCATGTGAGTAGGAACCACGTTAATTTTAAACACCTATGTATATCCTGTGCTTGGCACATATGAAGTATTAAATAACTATATTTGAGTGAATAAATTACTACTGAAAATGCTAAAAATATCTTAGGATCTACTTTATTTCTAGAACTTTGAATGTGCAACCAAATTTTTGAAAACTTTTTCATTTTGGAATAATTTGAGATTTACAATTAACTAAACTAGGCTTTATCTTTTTTTTTCTTTCCAGTAACATCCTTTTCTGTACAAGGATCCAATCCAACATACCATGTTGCATTTAGTTGTTATGGCTCCTTAGTCTCCTCCGACCTCTGACAACTTCTCATTCTTTCCTTGTTTTTTATGATCTTGACATTTGAAGAATACTGGTCAGATATTTTATAGAAGGCCCCTCAATTTAGGTTCATCTCAGGTTTTTCATGATTAGACTGGGATTATGGATTTTTGGAAAGAATACCATAAAAGCAAAGTGCTTTTATTATCAAACTCAGGGAGTACAGGACACCAACATGATTTATGATAATGTTAACTGTAATCAGCTGGCTAAGGTAGCATCTAGAAGATTTCTCCACTGTAAAGCTAATATTTGTCCCTTTCTATACCGTACTTGTTGGAAGTGAGTCACCAAATTCATTCCATTCTCAAAGGGAGGAGAACTAAGCTCCACCTCCTGGAGGGTGGAGTATCTAAATACAACATCTGTAACTCTGTAAGGAAGATTTGGGCCTTCTCTTCTATTTGTGCATTTATTCAATCATTCATTTTTATCAGTATGGACTCATGAAAAGTTATTTTATTCTTCAGGTTATAATCCAATGCTATCACTATTTTGTCACTCAAATTATTTGATTTGGCCATTAGAAGCTCTTTCAGGTTGACTTCTACATTCTAAATTCTTTTGATACAATTCTTTTTTCTTTTTTTTTTTAAGCACTTCCTTCCTTTCTAGCACTACAACATGCTCCAGGTTCATCTTATATCTTCCCTACTCAGCCCTATAATCAGCCATTTCTCTATGGAGCCCTGGAACTACAATTTTTCAAATGTAAGCTTCTTGTTCATACTTAAAAGGAAACAAATTACACTTATGTATATGTATCTCAGTATAATATTTTCCTATTTTTAAACCCCATTATAAGACAAGTTATTCTGAATTATGACTGATAAAAATAGAATTTGTAATATCACCACCAGAAATTAACAATATCTTTTATATATAAATTTGTTCAAGGTAATAAATATATGAAATAAACTATTTCCATCTGGGATTAGTCATTTATGAAATTCATGATACTTAAAAGCCTCCTATCCAAATAACATCACCAATAGTATTGCTGTAACATACTAAGATAGCAAGTGGCATTTTAAAAATGAGAAACGAATACTGCTCAACCCAGTAGCAGGTTACTAATTATTTCCAATAAACAGGAAATATTATTTCAAACACATCAGTTTGAAAGTGGCCAATAGAAATGGTGTAAACTAAGACGAATAAACATAGAAGTACACGGACATGAAAAAGACTGGAAACATGCTGCAATCTTTCGAGAGTGCATGAAAAATGTACAAGTAGGTATGCCAGAAAACCAATTTATTTGGAGTTTAACTCAGTAACTAAGGACACAAAATTTTTTATATCTTCCATTTTCTAAAAACCGGTAACCTGCTATCGTCTTGACTCAGGGCATTCTTTACACCTGAAAAACCAAGTTCAACTGGAGTGTGTTATTCAAAAATCCGACTAAGGTAACTGTCTCACAGTTACTGGTTTAGTCTCATGGCTGCTTCCCTGACATGCCAGCCTATCTCCTGGCTTTTCCTCTGGCTTTCCCCAGAGGTCTACTTGTCCTCACCTTTATTAATTAATAAGTATCATCTGATATTCCTATTCCTGTTACTCTTTGCTTGGCTTTGCCTCTAACTCATCTTGTTCTGTCTGCTATAGATCATGGATTCCAATTTTGCTGTTCTTATGTGTCCCCCCCACTGCCTCATCTTTGCTTCAGACTTAGCTTCCATTCTCAGCATCAGTGACTGTGGTTAGGAAATTCTGTCACACCAAGTTCTGTCACCATGACATAGCCGGGTATCTCATATCCTCAGCCAATTTGTCAGCTTTCACTCATGGCTTACCTCCTAGGCAGATGCTTCACAAGGCTTCCCACAACATAATAGAAGAGGGAAGGTGGAGGAAGTAAATCCTGACAGCAGCAGAAATATATCCTTAAAAACGTAACCATAATTTCTTTGTACTTGTGGATATGGAAACATTGTGTCGACTTATCTTCATTTGCCAGGAAACTCAAATGTTCTTAACTCCTCCCCAAACTGGCCAAGTCTGTTAGCTTTCTCTGCTTTCCCTGACTGAAGAAAGTCTATTAGCAATGACCCTTTAAATAAGCAAGTTCTGTGGCTTCTTCTGTAAATTGTTACATATCAGAGTTTTAAATTATTAATAGTAATATGGCTTGACATATTAAAACACAATGCTTATATTTTGTTCAGCAGCTGGGCACCCACAGCCCATTTCTAGAAGTACAAAAATGTTCCTAAAAAAGGCACCCTTCAATCTTGGTGGGTGCTAAACTGCTTAGTACAGAGTAAGAGCTTTTAAAAAAAGAAGCCAGTTTAAGCAGATTCTAGTCTAATTTTCTCTCTCTGGGCTTCAGTTAAACTTCAGGGGACTGGGCTAGAAGTTCCTTCAGGTCCCTCCATGAGACACTTCATGGTGCTCTGCTTTGTTGGTTCCTGGCAGGGATACATGTGTCTAGAGGCAGTCTCTACATCAAAAGAGCCCAGTGCCCCTCCTCCCAAAAACTATAGTCTACAGGTAGTAGAAAAGGGTAAAAAAGAAATCTTTTCATTTTCTCACTCAGCTTGCTTACTATATTAGATCAAAATACTACCATTTTAAATAAAATGATGTTTAAAGCCATCTGCCAGTGGGGCATGGTGGCTCGTGCCTGTAATCCTAGTACTCTGGGATGCTGAGGCAGGAGGATCACTTGAGGTCAGGAGTTCGAGACCAGCCTTGGCAAGAGCAGAGCAAGACCCTGTCTCTACTAAAAATAGAAAGAAATTAGCTGGACAACTAAAAATAAAAAAAACTAGCAGGGCAGGGTGGCGCACACCTGTCGTCCCAGCTACTCGGGAGGCTGAGGCAGGAGGATCGCTTGAGCCCAGGAGTTTGAGGTTGCTGTGAGCAAGGCTGATGCCACTGCACTCTAGTCCAGACAACAGAGTGAGACTGTCTCAAAAAATAAATAAATAAATAAGTGATCTGCCACCCACCTTGCTCCCTCTAAACCCACACACATATTTCCAAATCTCCTGGGATGGTTTACTTCTTTTGACCTTTACCATTGTCTCTCCAGTTCATTGACTTCAAGGATCTTTATAATGTCACAACTTTAAAAATATAGAAAATAGATTCATTATCATGCCCATTTAATATATATGACAAGCCTGAGAAAACACTAGGAGTACATGATTTGTTATCTAACGATAATCTAGTAAGAAAAAAATCATCACTTCATTCACTTTAAATAAAACCTCTATATACAGAGGGCTGAATGTCACATATAAATTCTTCCCTCCATACTTCTACAAAGCCAAATGGTCTTTAAAGGGGCACCAGCAAGGAGTAAAATGTGATCAGGGCTCACATGCAATACAGAAACTACACCACTATTATTCCTTCTTTATTTCTAGATATGCATATGGATTTTATGAGTTTTAATAGTATCTTTTATGTAACTTATCATTAATGATATTTTTATAGGAATTCAATAATGAAACTACTTTTTAAGGACCATTCTTATAAAACAGCAGGTGAGAAAGAGGAAAAAAAAACTCCTTGTTTTGGTGTCACTTACCTATTTGGCCACTGGGGGCCAGAGTAGATCTTCCTATAGCCCTAAATTCAGTCAGACAGGGTATGACTAATTCATGCCCTGCTGCATACTAACAGCACGAACAGAAAGAACACTAACAGTCGATACCCTTAATCTTTCCAAATGTCTCCCACTGCACTGACTTCAATGTCAATGATCTTATAGTTTTTTTTTAAAGTCCTTAAAATACCTACTTAGTAAGTATGACAAGTTCCAAGTTATTGGTACTAACTTAAAGAAAGTAGAAAGCACATGATTTCCTATCAAGTTTCCTTTAAATATCTACTTTTTATATTTATTATATTCTCTACTTTTGCATCTCTCTCCCTCCCCCATACGTATATTCTTAAGCCTGAAACATGAGAAATACTAAACCTTTGATCTCTTTTTCAGCCCTAAAAGCAGCATAACATGCAAACTAACAAATTTGTTTTAGAAGTTTTAAAAATATGTTTAGAAAAATTAAATTTTATATTAGGGGAAACTTACATTAATATAGTAAACTTACATTTATGTTAAAATGGTTGGGAAATGGTTCACACTCACTAACTCAATATTATTGAAATACAGTGGGGATGCCTATTCTTGGCTCCTTCCAAGTTAAAGGTGCTCAGTTAGTGTAATTCCTGGCCTCTGTCTACACCTTTACTCACTCCTATCCACCCATAGGAAGTGGATTAGTGTTATGGAATGAATGTTTGTGTCCCCCCAAAATTCTTATGTTGAAGCCTGGTGGGCAGCTAACCCCTGGTGTGGCTGTAATTGGAGATGGGGCCTCTAAGGAAGTAATTAAGTTAAATGAGGTCATAGGGTGGGGCTTTGATCTGGTAGAATAAGTGTCCTTATACGAGGAGACATCAGAGCACCTGCCTTCTTGCTCTCTTCGCCTGTCCCCTCTCTGTAACAGCAATCACTGAGGAAAGACCATATGAGGACATAGTGAGAAGGAAGCAAGCCAGGAAGGGAGGTTTCTGCTCACCAGAAACTGAACCTCGATCTGGGACTTCTATTCCCCAGAATTATGAGAATATAAATTTCCATTGTTTAAGCACCCAGTCCGTGGTATTTTGTTATGACAGCCCAAGCTAATTAACACAGTTCGTAAATATCGAAGGAGTATGCAGGGCAGGCTTGGCAAACCTCTGTCCTTCTTTCTGGGATGTGAGTACCCAAAGAAACTGGTACTCCCCCAGGGACAATCTTTGCTCTACCCGGGGAGGAGGCCGAACATGGCCTGTGACTGATGGGGAATTCGATCTCATTCTTCAACTCCATCGGCAGCCCACTTATCTTTCACGCACACCTACATCCTCTAACTTCATCACTATTAGTATCAGAGGTGATATTTTGGTCCCTATCTGACTTGGTCTTTGTTATCTTTCCCAATTTGGTTACAACAGGGTGGTCAATAAGGACTGCTATTTGTTGAGCCCACTTAAGACCTCATGTATACATGGATTGTAATACAAAACATATAATAAAAAAATCATCCAGAATATAATACTTTTGAAATTCAGAAGGCCTTTGGGTCATGATTCTGATTATTATGTATCATTATATTAGAATTAGGCTAAGTCTTTCTTGGCCTTCTAAAACCAAATAAGTTGCTTTTTAATGCCATATGAAATATTAATATCATTTGTCTTTGTAATAAATTTCAATTATAGAATGTTTCTCCAAAAGTAATTGAAATTAAATGGAAATTTTAAGAAATTAAATGGAAGGACTATAATAAAAATAAATCAAATTCAAGAGCAATTATGATGAACTGACCTTCTGTCTTCAAAAATTCATCACATTATTCTAAAATATAACCACAGTTAAAAGCTTTTATCTTCACACACAGAAAGTTGAATATTCTTCTGAGTAACATCAGTGAGTAAATTTTTTTAAAAAATCATTTCTTTTCTAGGAATTCTGAGGATCTTCTTTATTCCTTTTTGGAAGCTACACAATAATTTAAATTAATATTCATCTCAGAATGTACCTCGCCATGACTACTTGCTTTCATAATTATATACAAAACACGCTTAGAGAAACCTTTGTTAAGGTGTCCTTTCAAAAAAGGAGAAAAAGAAGAAAGAATTCGGGAAGTATTGGGGTGAAGTAAAAAGACTGGACTGAGAGACCTGGTAACTAATCCTAGCTCTGCATAGTTAAGCGACATGATTTTAGATTTAGCCTGTCCGGGTCTCATTTTCTATACCAGTAAAATGAGGGGTGGCCTAAATGAATAACAGGTAACTGTACCTTTAAAATGTGGGCATCTTACACTGCCTGGTATATAGGAGTAGGCATGTAAATTTTTATTAACAGATTTGTTTTTCCACTGGCACTGTTCCACCTCCATGGCCTTAAGGCTTGGAATTTTAAAAGCTAAAATGTGATGAGGATTTTTAAATTCCAGGCTTCAGAAGGAAGTGGAGATAGGTTAGACTCAGTAGCCTCTTTCTCCTATTTCCTATAAACTTCCAATTCTTTTTGATTCTTTATAGGGTGAGACTGTATCTAATGCAACTATATTCTCAATCTGCACATACCTAATGCAAAGATAAGCATTTAAAGATATAACTGAAATTTTATTAAAATTTGTAAGAAATTCTTTACCTTCATCAAAAGAATCTGAAGTGCTGCTTTTCTCCAGAGACAGATACTCATTTTTATTCAAGTCCAGTGATTTTGATGGCACTCTACTTAACCTCTTTTCTGAAGTTAGTAAAGGACTCTTTTTGATCTGTTTCTCACTTCGGGGCTCCTCTTTCCCTAACCCCTAAAAGGCAAACAACCCAGTTTAAAAATAAGAAAAAACCCACAATCTTTAAGCTTAGATTTTACAGTGAGAATTTTAATATTAAAGATGCTTTAAATACAGCTCTTTGAAAAATATTCACAGCATTTTGTTTGTTATACTTACATCACATTTCCAACGTTACTAAATGTCAACCCGTAAAATATTAGTAAATAATATATATCATTCTGAAGTCATTTTCTTACACAGTAATGAACAACAAATTTATAAAAAACATCATATAAAAATAACTCACAGATAGCATCATGTGAATCACTTAAGCAGAAGGGAAAAGGGACAGCGGACAAAAATAATGGAACGGTCAGTTTTCTGGGGTGGGCAAGAGAGAGGAGCCAAACCCAGTTAGTTTCCCCAGCCAGTGTCTGCCCCATCACCTCAAGGAAGAGAACTCACCCATATCTCAAGACCTGAAGGGAAAAGGGAAAGAAAATGGAGAAATAAAAGTCACATAAGAGTATAGTGGGGGAGAGAACATTAAAAGGGAAATTAAATTTCACAGCAAATTTGTAAGAATACAGTTGGCTGTAAAGGAACTAAGAGATTAGGCATTAAAATATATTCAACGTATGCTGTCTATACTTTCTGGCATGGTTTGTTACAGAGATGTCATTTCTACAATAAATTTAATGGTAGGAATTAAGTGCAAATGCTACTGTTATGTTAGCAGTCAAGTAGGATGTACTTATCAGGCTTAGTAGAACAGTATAAAAAATTTACATAAACTATACAGCAAAATATTTTCTTGCATTGTCTATGTGTGCACAGATGAAAAAGAGCAAAAAGCATATAGACAATCCTTACACTTCCTGTCTCATGAGACCCTTGAGCATCACTCACTGAGACCCTTGAGTATTATCAAGCAGAAGCAGCTCCAGGGAGGATACAGGTTTCCATTGGCCACTCAGAAAGCAGAATAACAACTGGGACCCAGGACAATTTATTAGAGGATTATATTAACCTAGTCAGAAGACTGATTCTTCAAGCAGAGATCATTGCTAAAATCAAGACGATTTATTTGGGAGTTCCAACTATTGCATAAAGCAACATGCTTATTTAGTTGACCCAGGGCCTTTTTAACAGTTACTGAGTAGAGCAAGTTTCTCTGTAGCTCCACAATTGTTTCTCCCCTTATTGCAAACTAAGTTATATTTCCGATTATAAAAAACATAGATACTTATAAGAAAAATAGCAGTCACTATATTTTAGTGGTTGACATCTGGATGATTTTTATTTTCCTGCATACTTTTCTGTATCTCTATCTGAATTTTTCCAAATAGTACAACAAACATTTTCATCTTGGAAAAAAGTTATTTCTGAATTTTTCTTATTTCCAACTTTGCTGGAAGTGAAAATGAAGCAAATTAAGTCACACTTGATATTTGCTGACATCTGAGAATCTCACCATACTGCACTTGAATGCAAAAGGGAAAAAAAGGACCAAAACATCTATATTATTTGTATTCCATAACCTGAAAACATCTATAACACCAATCTAAACACTGATGAATGTATCATCTATCTTAAAACTTTAAGTTATTCACTTCTTTTGTACCAGTAAAGTCACTAAGGATCTCTAGATAAATACATTTTGCAAGAAATCCACAACACAAAGCCAGGCTGAGATAGGTGCATGACTATTGACCAACAAGCTGATAACTTGACGGTCTTTCACATAAACATATTCTCTTTCAATGTTTTCCCAACATTTACTCAGAAGACATACTGGGAGTTCCCTGGGGGAGGGCAGAAAAGGACCATTGGTGGCCACAAATTATAATGGTTTATGGTTATTAGATACTTACGTGTGTTAGGGACTGTTCTAAGTAGAGTCATGCATCGTTTAACAATAGGGTTACATTCTTAAGAAATGTGTCATGAGGCAATTTTGTCACTGTGCCAACATCACAGAGTGTACTTACACAAACCTAGGTGGTATAGACTACTACACACCTAAGCTATATGATATAGCCTATTGCTCCTAGGCTACAAACCTGGACAGCATGCTACTGTACTGAACACTGTAGGCAACTGTAATACAATGGTAAGTATCCGTGTATCTAAACATATCTAAACATTAAAAAGGTACAGTAAAAGTGTAGTATAAAAGATAAAAAATGGCACACCGGTATAGGGCACTTACCATGCATGGAGTCTGCAGGAATGGAAGTTGCTCTGGGTGAGTCAGTGAGCGAATGTGAAGGCCTAGGACATTACTGTACACTACCATAGACTTTACAAACACCGGACACTTAGGAATACACTTAATTCAGAAAAAATTTTTCTTTCATCAATAATAAGTTAAATTTAGCTTACTATAGCTTTTTTAATTTATAAACTTTTTAATTTTTTTAAAAACTTTTCACTCTTATAACATTTAGCTTAAAATATACATTGTACAATTGTACAAAAATATTAAAATATTTTCTTTCTTTATATCCTTATTCTATAAGCTCTTTTCTACTTTAAAATATTTTAATTTTCTTTTTTACTTTTTAGACTTTTTTGATAAAAACTAAGACACAAACACATACACTAGTTTAGGACTACACAGGGTCAAGATCATCAATACCACTGTCTTCCATCTCCACACTTTGTCCAACTAGAAGGTCTTTAGGGGCAATAACACGCATGGTGCTGTCATCTCTTATGTTAGCAATGCCATCTTCTGGAACACCTCCTAAAGGACCTGCCTGAGGCTGCTTTACAGTTAACTTTTTTAAATAAGTAGAAGGAATACACTCTAAAATAACAATAAAAGTATAATATAATAAATACATAAACCAGTAACATAGTCATTTATTATCAAGTAGTATGTACTGTACGTAATTGCATGTACTATATTTTTATATGACTGTCAGTGTAGTAGGTTGTTACACCAGCATTAGCACAAACATTTAGGTAATACATTGTACTGCCATGTTGCTATAGCTATGATGTCATTAGGCAATAGGAATTTTTTAGCTCCATTAGAATCTTATGGGACCACTGTTATATAGGTGGTCCACCATTGACTGAAACATCATTATGTGGTGCTTTCATGCATATTAATTCTTTTAATTTTTATTAAAAACCCTATGAGGTATCACCTCATTTTATAGTTGAGAAAACAAAGGCAAAGGTTAAGTAATTAAATTAAATTAAACAGTTAACAAGTGGCAAAGGTAGAATTCGAAGCCAAAGCTCTGCTCTAAACCGAAAATTTCAGCTTTGGCCCCAAACTTGCATCCCCAATCTGCAGAACAAAAGCTCTGCAGTATGACCACTCTGAGCATTCAGAATGTGGTCTCTAGATACCGTTCTTCACTAAGAAAAATCTATGGCTGACTAGGAAAATGGCTGATGCTACATCTGGGGCAGAAAATGTACAAAATGTGCCTGAAAGAAAGGAGCTCATCAAAGGTATTGGGCATTTCAAAAAGACAAGGGAGCCAACCTAAAGGGGCTCCCCGTGGCAGAGGGGACAACTTGAGTATCAAAAAAAACAGTGATTCCAAGTGATCAAAACTTATTGAAATAAAAAATTGATACACATACGATGATACTTGAAAGATTAAAGGAAGAAACTAACTGACTGACTCTAAAGCTCAGTATTTAGCTGGACCTGCCTGCTTTAGTAGGCAGCTTAAGCAGCGTCTATTGTTATTCAAGCTCAGCGGCTCATCTCTCCCTTCAAAATAGACTCTTTCCACCACGCACACTACTCACTCTGGGAAAAATTCTGCTAACTACTAATATCTCCATCTTGCTATTTTTTAAATTATATTTATCCCTCTTACAGATTGATGCTCAGAGAATGCCTGGTAGCTCTGCTGTACTTTATCCACCTCTAAACAAAATCACACATTTCTCCAACAGTACCTCTGCTACCTATAGACTTAAAACTCTTCTCCTAAAGTAAAGTAGCAGCCTGACATCTCAAGTTTTTAAACATTTTATATATTGTATTTTTATTTGATCTCATATTATGATTAACACATATCAGTATAACATATATTTTAAAAGGGATATTATATACTAACTCCTTTTGCTGAATTCCCATCGAGTGACTCTGTTTCTGAACCCCGACTAATTGATTCACGGGTAAAACTGATTGATTTGGATAATTTTTCATCTCTCTCCCCAGAGTTATCCAAGCTGCTTCGTCCTGGACTTCTGTAAGAAACACATCAGTATAGGAAAGTAAGGTCACCTCCACACAAATAAGTGATTTGGTTTCCTAACTGAGGTCCTTTTCTATTATAAAACATTTTGACAACAAATGGATTATTGTAAGGTAACAAATAAGCCTCTACTTATAATAAGGCTATCTTCTTAAATCACATGTAAATTGACTTCATTTTTGAAAATAATTAAAATATGCTCATATGAGATTCTATGAATTTCAGAAACCATTTAAAAATTAACAAAGTACATGTGGCCACAACAGCGACTAATCAAATGAATACTGCTTGTTTAAATTTCAGTTGTGGAGCCGGGCGCGGTGGTTCACGCCTGTAATCCTAGCTGTCTGGGAGGCCGAGGCAGGCGGATCATTTGAGCTCAGGAGTTAGAGACCACCCTGAGCAAGAGCGAGACCCCGTCTCTACCAAAAATAGAAAGAAATTAATTGGACAGCTAAAAAAAAAATATATAGAAAAAACTAGCCGGGCATGGTGGTGCATACCTGTAGTCCCAGCTACTTGGGAGGCTGAGGCAGTAGGATTGCTTGAGCCCAGGAGTGTGAGGTTGCTGTGAGCTAGGCTGACGCCACGGCACTCACTGTAGCCAGGGCAACAAAGTGAGACTTTGTCTCAAAAAAATAAATAAATAAATAAATAAATAAATAAATAAATAAATAAATAAATTTCAGTTGTGGACAACCACAAAGCTTCAAAAGGCATAGAGTAAATGTGTAAGTTGGATACCAGTCTGCACCAAAAGGCAGTTTTAGATCTTCCTTCTGACCCAGTCCCAGCTGAGATGGCAAATCCCTCCCAGAAGTGGAAACTCGTGATGTCTGCACATAAAGCCCTTCAACTAGTCCTGCCCCTTCTCGTTCTTCTCAGCCCTAAGAACAAGGTTTAAGAAACAGCTCAAACGATCACAGGGTCAAAACTACAATAAATGTCCTGGGATCTGCTTTCCCTTTCTCAGGGAGTAAAAAGAAAGAAAAGCATATAAAATGCAAAAGACTATAAAATGCAAATGCACAACTGATCTAATTTCCAGTGTTCAACCTTATGGAACAATTATTATTCCCATATAATCATTGCTACATACAGACTTAAAACTCTTCTCCTAATATAAAGTAGCAGCTTGATATCTTAAGTTATGTTATCCTGAGAAAGGAATAAAAAAAGCTAAAGGGTATTTCAACCCTATTTAACTCTGCCCCAATAATAGGAAGGTCTGTGACCAAGTCACTCCTGGCCAGGCAGAATGACAGGGCTCTGAGGGAACCAAATAAGAAAATGGCTCCTTTGGATTAGCCCACTAGCTGGCTGTCTGTACTTCAGGACTTTAAGGATAGAGGTGAGGTGTGAAGAAATAGAGGAAAGTAGTAGAAAGAGGGAAAGAGAGATTAAGAATGAAGAGAAAGAAGATGGAAGAGCTGAGGAAATAAAGGTTTGAAACAGATATGCTTCTTTCAGAGATTGAAAAAATGAGAACAGAAGTAGAAGAGAAAATGAGGATCCTGCCACGTATTTTCTTAGAAAACAATCGGCAGAAGAAAAAAATAGCAGCTTTGCTGGTGACCTCAAAAAGCTAGTCCCAAGAGTGTATGAAGCAACTAGTCAAAAATATTTATTCTTTCCTTCTTTGAAGATTAGAAACTTTTAAAGTTGGCAGGGACCTTAAAGATCAACTAATCCAACTGCTTCATTTCATAGATGAATAAACTAAGAATCAAGAAGGTTAAAGATGTGCCTGAGGTTGCTTAGGTGCCTGGCGGCCCAGACTAGAATCTAGATCTCATTTATCACAATCCAAGGCTCTTTGCATTAGAGTAATCATTTTTCTATCCAACGCCAGTACCTGAGAGAGTCTAGTAAACTTTACAAGGGGAGCAATACAACAGAAATTTTTAAACTTTCCAGAAAACTAATAAAATATACATGTGCAACCATCTTTAAAAGACTATAAAATATTGATGCTAAACTGAAACAGTACACATAGGATTGGAATAACTAGAAGACTATCTAGATGAGTAAAATTTTTGTACATACATTGAGACTTTCAAAATATTTCCATTTTAAGATTTATTTACTAAAGAATTTTCTAATAACAGCTTAAAGATATAATCCACATACCATAAAATTCACCTCATTTAAAGTGTACAATTCAGTGGTTTACAGAGTTGTACAACTATCACCACTGTCTAATTTTAGAACATTTTCATCACCCCAAAGAGAAACCCCTTACCCATTAGCAGTCATTCCCCATTCTCCCTTCTTCTCGGCTCTTGGCAACTACTAATCTACTTTCTCTGAATTTACTGATTCTAGACTCCATTACACATATGTGGAATCATACAATATGTGGTCTTTGTGACTGGCTTTTTTCACTTAACATAATGTTCACTGTAGAATTTTAATGTATTATCCTTAATTGCTTTTAATGCTATGGCCTCAATTTTCAATGGACAAAATGCACTTTCACTTGTATAGGTTAATAAAAATGCCTACTCTTCTAAAAGAATCCTCATCAATCAAAAACAATCTCTCCCTATTCTTAACTTTGTTTATCACATTATCTATTACTCCTTTATGACTCTTACCATTTTCTACCTTGTACAATAATTATTTGTTTTCCCACAGCACTATACACTCCTTTCATTAATGTATTCAATATTTACTGAGTGCCAACTACATGCCAAGCACTATGCTAGGGAATCCTTGAGGAAAAGTCATGTTATCACTGTATCCTTCAAAACACCTACCATCTAATTTACTTTATTATTACCTATAAACTCAGATATTTCATTAGGTATTTCTCTAGATTTTTAATAAAAAGGCAAATCCTAAGTGAAATAGTTGTACAGATAACATTTCCTTGTATTTCCAGTATTTGCTTACCTATTTAGCAAACTTTCTCTGTCTACCTTTTACCCTATTCGACGACAGAGAACGAAGAGGCAAATTGCACCCAAGGATGAATTAATAAAAATTCAGAATTAGTAGGATCTAAAATAATTGTTTTGATTAATGATTAATAAATCTTTACATTTCAAAACATTTTGTTGTACCTTGGCTGCACATTATCTTCAATCGACAGTGACAAGTGTTCCATCTCTTCAGCATTTAAGCCTAGCTCAGTGCCATAGTTCTGCTGGAGCAGCTGCCAGAATTCCTGCCTAGTCAGGCTCTAAAATGACAGAAAAATTACATTGAGTATTGGAAAATATAAAAAATAATATAGCATAGTGATTCAAAGTATGAATTTTGAAGTCAAAGTGACCTGTTGCACAGCTATTAGATGTGTAGCTTCAGTAGTTATTTGACCAATCTATACCCTCTGCTTTACGTATCTCTAAAAATGGGCTAATAAACTCTATCTTCCAGAGTTGATATGCAAGGAATAGATAAAAAAATTTTAAAATGTGTATTATAATAACTACTATAAACAGGAGGTAAAAATGTTTAAAATTTTCTTTGTATAAAACAGCCTGTTCCTAGTTTCTGGCAATTACTGATCTGCAGTTTAAATTCTGCAATCCAACCAGTCTATCATGACCACTGCATCACTATTCAGTCCTAAATGTCAGCTCAGAACCCATCCTCTGGATCCATAATGTTTCTGAATACTTTAACTGTTTTTAAAACTTTATATGCCAATAAACTTTAAATTATGCTTTCCTAAAATATAAAATGTAAGAGGCTAGACTTCAGAGTATTTCCTTTGATTTATTTTTAATAAAGTCCAGCTTGTTCTTTCTTTGTAGGTAGCATATCAGTGTTAAAATCATCAAGTACGGCCAGGCCTGGTGGCTCACACCTGTAATCCTAGCACTCTGGGAGGCCGAGGCGGGCGGATCGCTCAAGGTCAGGAGTTCGAGATCGGCCTGAGCAAGAGTGAGACCCCGTCTCTACTAAAATTAGAAAGAAATTAATCGGACAACTAAAAATATATAGAAAAAAAATTAGCCGGGCATGGTGGTGCATGCCTGTAGTCCCAGCTACTTGGGAGGCTGAGGCAGAAGGATCGCTTGAGCCCAGGAGTCTGAGGTTGCTGTGAGCTAGGCTGATGCAACGGCACTCTAGCCCAGGCAACAGAGTGAGACTCTGTCTCAAAAAAAAAAAAAAAAAAAAAAAATCATCAAGTACAACACACTCATGCATTATATAGCAAACCAAAAAAAATATTATGATAATCAATGGTCTGGGTTCTAATAATATTATGAATAGTTAATTACATAATTAAGCAAGATAGAAGGAGGCAGCATAATACTTGAAGCAACTGTTGGCAAGATTCTTTATCTCTCTCTTTCATTCAACAGATATTTATTTAGTACCTAACAAATGTGTATTACTGCACTGGATGCTAAGGGGGATAAAAATGATGTAGAAGTTAAACTCCTGGTCCTCAAACAACTTACAGTTAAAGAGACTGGGGAAGCTCTTCAGTTATATGACAAGATATAATATGATGATGCACTAAAGTAGTGGTGGAATCAAAAAGGAAAGTTTAAAGGAAGGAAATACTACTGTGGATTAAAAGTCATCAGATAAGGCTTTACATTGGAGAAGGGATTTCAACTGAGCTGAAAGAAGGATCTGAATGAGGGAATGGAGAAATGAGAAAAGTTGGGGAGAGGGAAACCAACTGAAAATACACAATAAATACATGAACACAAGGAATATTTGTTTTGAAGTCAGTTAACAGTTTATCAGCTTAATTGGAGTAAAAATTTTAAGTTGGGAAATAGTACAGATAAATATAGATTTGATGGGGCCAAAACATACAGATGCCTTGAATTCCTTCCCAATATTCCCTACAACAAATACAGCTTCCTTTTTCCTTCTTTCTTCTGTCTAGCAGCTATGGTATTTTTGTTTGTTATGTCATACTAGATGACCTTCATTACATTTCATGGGACCTTAAAGAGACGAAGAACAAAATATCTGCACTTCAGACTGCTAGCACCTAATCTGCCATGCTCAGATTAGGATTCCACAAAAGCAGGTGATGAAAATTCAGATATTATTATTAATATTTCAAAGAGTCAAAAATATTCAGATAGTTACTTTCAATAAAGATATTCAAGCTAAGTAAAATGGCAAGCCTCTTTGTTTTGAGCTGAATTATACTAACCTAGAGTGGATGTCTCAGGCTGATAAGAACTCTCATTGGAAATAATGTATGTCTAACAAATAGCGATGTTCTAACATTTATTATTTAATACATATCACTTATTTGGTAGACAAAGTCTTTTGAAGCATAGTATTCATAGAAGAAAAATAAAAAGACCATTATTGGTAGAGACCCTAAAGGAACTGTCCTTGACCCTAAAGGAACATGCACACATTTGTTTTCTGACTTCCACTCCAGAAGAGTCATCTGTAAACTTTTTTTTACAATAACAGCTCATATTACTAATAAACTCAATCTTCCAAAAACATTATCTTTAAAATATTTTTAGTGTCATAAAAGGATGGTTAATTTCATAAAGAGAAATAAGCAATATTTCAATTGTGTGAGATTAATCTTTTATAAAAACATTTCAGAAAAATAGGTATCAAAACTATTCCAAAAATAGGCTAAAGCAAATAGATAAACCAATAATAAATACTCAAACAGCTTCCTAACAGTGAAAGAAATGAAACTTATACTATAAGCAAAATCTAACAAAAATGTAATTCTATTTAACTACACAAATAAATGTTTAAAATATTTTATCAAATACTATCAGGAAGTTAACAGCAGGGCAATTTCAATATACTTTTTAATCTATTAATTAAATATATATACAACAGGTTAATGGAAAACAAATTTAATTCACCATCTTGTAGATTTACTAATTTGTTAAAAATGATTTTTTTTACAAAGTTGTTCAGTCACCATAAAAATTACAGCCATGCTAAGCTTTAAAACATATGCTCAGTCTGATATTCATAATTCTTTTAAAAATCAGCAGCTGAATCAATCTAAATAACCTTAAAAAACGACCTATTTTTTAAGCAAAAACTGACCACCTACCTGAGAACAAAAGAAGTCTCTCTGTTTCAGCCTACAGAGTAGTTTAACAAAATGAAGATGAACCAAGCAGTGATCAGATAAGGCTCAAAAGTCAGAAGATCAATTTCTGGCCCACAACGCTTTGTATTCTAAGTATACTGCAAAGTCTTTATTTGAAGCAGAGCTCAAATGTTTAATGACAGCCACGTAAAATCACTGCTTCAATCTCTAATGTTGTTATGAGAAACTTTTCCTTATAAAAGACAAGCTCTAATTTAGTTTAAAGCACATTATTTATCACTTCCTGGTTTGTAGTATCAGCACTCTCCCAAGGTTCAGGTCAGAATGCAGAACTGGAAGTTATACCTCACTCTACAGGTTCCTAAGCCACTCCTACAAGAAGAGGACAGGTAAACAGGGTTTCATTAAAGGGACAGTTCCCAATTTTTTCTGTTCCACACAGAGATTGCAAACAACAAAATACAAATGAAAATATCTTGCTTATGCTCAATTAATGTAGAACACCTATTGCAATATTATTTTAATCTCCTTTTTAAAATGAACTGTACTACAGGTTAAATTTTCTTCTCCATGCCAGTACTTTCTATTCAATCTGGCAATGTCATTTTACTTCTTCCTATGCCACTTCTCTAGTACTGAGGCAGCATTTCCCTCAGACTCCTACATTAACCCTTTGTAACTACCAAGGATTCCATTTGAGTATTATAAGTGGAACATCAGTAAACAGCAGGAAGAGCCAGAGGTTCAGGTGGAGCAATTCCTATAAGCACTTGGCAGATCTTTCATCACTGAAAAGTTTAAGATAACCTCATGATTACCCAACAATTCTTTCCTTTGAAAATATTTCTGACTTTAATTTGATCAGAATAATTTCCTGGCAGGTGCCTGGACTATAATAAACACTACGGAGAGTCTCATCTACCAATTCCAATTTATTTCTCCGAAAAAAAGTTTTCTTCCAAATAAAGAATCAGAACTTGCCCTAATTTCTACCTAGTTGTTCCATTTACTTTAGTAAAGTATGCAGACAGGTTAAATGCTACTTGATGAACTACAGGAAACAACCTTTTTGGGGTTGCTAAAATCTAATCATTTTATACAGCAGCAGAATGAGAGAGCAGAGTAACACGAGGGAATATCACTCACTCAGATGAAGAAAGCACACCACGGGGGCTAGCTTCCACTGTCGGAAAAACTAGTGCTTTTAGCATATTATGGGAGTTTTCATTGAAACTGTAGATACATAACCTACTCTACTATGGTGAACAAATAGCTGTAAGAAAAATATGCATTAACTGTATTATAATTGATATTTATATACTTTTTTGCTAAATATAAAAATCCTTATACCAAATCACTGCTACATAGAGCAGAGGTCAATTCAGCAGGCTTAAGGGAAAAGAGAACCTAGAACTGAGGCCCCAAGAATGTCTGACATGCAAAGGATAAGTAGAGGAGTGATCCAAATATTAAGGGAAATACCAGAGAGGTAAGGGGAAAATCCAGAAAGAATGATGTCATGGAAGTCAAGGGAAGACACTGTTTCAAAATGCAGGAAGTGTACAATGGTGTCAAACGCTGCTGAAAGGTCAGGTAAGAGGAGCACGTTATGAACACATGCATGACAAATGCAAGCATCCAGAGTGGTGAAGCCGCCTGGCAAGGCAGTTCACCATGATTTGAGTGAGTGTGTATATGTTGGAGGTGCAAGGGAGTCAGTAGGGAAGGAGGAAGCAGCCAGGTCCTGTGAGCCTTGGATGCCATGCTAAAGAATTATCAAAATATAAAGAGCCACCTAGTGGTTTCACATAGAAAATAACAAGTTCAGAATTTTGATTTTAAAAGCAATGATTTTAAAACTACTACTACTACTTGGTAACAACCTCGAGAACAGATTAGGGTGTTTAAAAGAGACAGTTAGGAGACCTTAATGGTTCAAGCTAGACATGATGAGGGCCCTGGTGACCAACTAGACATGGTTGGCAAAGAGGTAAGAAACAGGAAAGGTCCAAGTTTCTAGCTTAGGTGACTGGGTAGGAGGTGGTGTGGTTCACCAACCAAGGGAAAATAGGTAGACCTATTCAAAAAGGTAAAAAAAAGGGAACAATATAAGAATACAAACATTTCTACACTATATCAAATGTGACTAAAATAGTTAGCAATTTCACATTTATTTCTTCCACATAGGTTTGAAGGTTGCATTTATTAGATTTATAGCACTACTAGGAAGCTTCTAGAATTCCAAGTAACCCCAAAAGGAATGATCTTTGGAGAGTGGCATGAGGAAGAAAAAGGGGATTTGATAGGTTGAGCAATCTATAGGAGAAGGCTGGATGACACTCTTTTAAAAGGTTTCAGAGGGTGACATCAGCTTTGTAAACTGACCACTATTTGGAGAATGGCCTCAGTGCTTTCACTTCCTAGAGTTGGGCTTAGAGAGATTGACTTAAAAAAGCCGTACTCATAAACTGTATATACTCACTCAGTAGGAAATACACTAATGCCTAGTTGGGAATATCCCTTTCTAGTGATGAGTAATCTTTTATTCTACTACCCACAATACCTGAATATCTTGGAAGTCAGATTAGTAATCAGAAAGTTGCATGATAAGTATAAAATCAGAGCAAAGGGAGACTGGTGGGGCATGATTTCATCTCTGTCCCATTTCCATATACTTCTTTACTGATCAAAGTCTGTGTCTGTGTTTCTATTTTACTGTCCTAAGTCTTAATTCTTGGCCAGACAGTCTGACCAAGCCCTCTTCACACTAACATATTCTTTCTTTATATATACTACATATTCATTCAAATGTTTTAAACCCTTTTTTTCCCAACACACTTGAGGAACAGGACACCCTTCTATCACCCTTTTATTTAGTGATTCCCCAAATAGAAGCTAGAGTGACATGTATCAGAATTAAGAAAGGGTAGGTCTGTATACATTAAAAAAGCTCCCCTAGGCCAGAAGCGGTGGCTCACGCCTGTAATCCTAGCACTCTGGGAGGCCGAGGCGGGCGGATTGTTTGAGCTCAGGAGTTCGA
>CAUYSK010119330.1:0-12845 GCA_963575035.1 Avahi laniger
CTTCCAATGTAAACCATTGTTCCACCACACTTGAGAGAATCAAGTCATCTTCTGAATGTCTGAAGCTCCATTGTCACTGTGTCCTAAAGAAGAGAAGTTATGGGTGGAGGGTTTACTCCCGATGTCATTATTCCCAGACCACATATGGCACATGTCATTTCTGCACAAGCTCCACTGACAGATATTTAGTTACTTATTTTAACTAACTGCAAAGGAAGCTGGTGTAAAGTGTCTGGCTGAGAAGAAATGTGTCTGGCAGCAGTTACAATGAACGAAGGAAAGACAGGATTTGGGTGGAGAGCTAGCAGTCCCACTGGCTAAGTCGCTAGTGGCTTTTCTGCTTTCACCCACTTGTTTCCCTTTTCCCAGGCTTAAAATAAATATTACCGAGGCTCTGAGCAAAAACACATTCTTCTCCAGTGATAATTACAAAGTCTGTTCTAAGGGTCTAGCCCTTGGTTTTTCTATCAAAGAGAGAGTATTTAGAAACCAACCCCAGCCTCCTTTCCTTATGCTCGAAGCCCTGTCACCTCTTTCATTCCAAATCAGCGGCCCAGCTTTCACAATGAGAGGGACAGGATGGCAAGAAGAGAAAGGGCTATAAAGTTAAGACAAGGGATAACAATTCTCAGTGTTTCCAAATACTGCAGTGCTGTAAAAGTCCATGCATTCCAGAGACTAGAGATGTCATCCAATCCACCAACGCTTTTAATGAAAAGTATGGAAAGAGAGAAAAAATGGCCGTAAAAGGGGTCCCACCAGAAATCTTTGAACTGTCTCCCTGCAACCCAAGCAAATTGAAGTTATTATATTATGACTCTTGCTTCTTGCCCCTCTATTAACTTATCTTTGGCTTGACTATGATTACATGGATGGAATCCTCTTTAATATAACATCATAAGTCATGAAGGAATTAACTTTGCATAAGTCTGTCTTCCATGAGTTGAAATACACTAATTTAGACATTCTGTTCACTCTGAGAGCTTGTTCCAGTGATTAAAAGTATTTGAGTTAATTTAAATGCCAGAAGAGACCTTGTAGATCATTCCACTAAGCCTCTTCATTTTAAAGATTAGGAAACCATTGGACAAAGTTGTTAAATAGCTTGCACAATATCCCGTCACTTATTTATTTCAGGTCAGGACTGGAACCTGAGTCTGCTGACCCATTCTAATATTCATTCCAGTACACCTCACTGCCTTTGCATTCTCTTCCTCTCTTCTTTTTCAGCATAACTGTCCTTGTCACCCACTTTCTAACCATCTGACATTTTAATTAACTTTTCTAACATCAGAATTGGAAGCTGAGGAGCTTTCCATTTTTTTTTCCCTGTAACTCAGTCTGCCTTTAAAGTGGTATTTTCCAAAGTATTTCCAATCCTCATCTCTCAAAAATGTTCTATGTCAAATAGATTCTTGTGAAATTATTTTGAGAAATGTTCCTTATAACTTCTATGAGATGGATTATATACAATAGCGTATTAAATACTCTATGGAATAAATTCTTCTGGATAGAAAATTGTTTAACTTTGCACAAATCACCGTCTTTCACATTTATATTTAAGATCACTTTTTCTTTTCTACCTATACCATGGGTTTGCTCTGTGTTTTCTTTGGAAAAGCCCCTTAGAGTTATGTCCCATTAGTCTCAGGAAGTCTCAGAGCAGCAGGAATAATCAAATGGAAATAGTATTTCATATAATTAGGCTTCCAAATAAAACCTATTGTCAGAATTGTGGTGTCATGACACTGATCATTAATTCAATAAACATTTTTAGAGACTGAGGATGATCAATATTAATAGGATTTTATGTCACATACTGGCAATGTGTTCACTGATGATTCTAATATGTTTTGGTATAAAGGGAGACTTTAGAACACACAAAAACACACACTATATATATATGCACAGATATATACATATGTGTATATTAATATATATTAGGCAAATTATATACTGTAACAGAAGAAAGGGGAGGTAAAGGTGTAATAAAAATAGAAATGCAACATATGTAATAAAGAAATATGTGTAATAATGAAATATTTAGATTGTATCATCACATACCTAAATTTGAGAATCAAAACAAAAGCTTCTGAAAGAGAATACAGCACAGAAAGAAATGCTTGAATTAGGAAAAAATACACACACATAACGTTGCCTGATATTTACCTCAGAATACACACATATCTATATGTATATATCACTATATCTATATCCCCATCTATTGAATCCAAGTGACATTTCAAGAATAAAATCAATCCAAATACATATTTAGCTAATATTTAGTAATAAATATTAGCATTGAGAACTTTGTTTTGGTTGGCAGAATACAAACACAAATTTTGAATTTTGAAATATTTAACTATAAAAATAATTCAAGTCTACTTAGATTCCATTGATTTTTTAATATACTTTATTCACCAGGATTCTTAAAATGCCTATGTATTTAAAAGTATTATGCTAAATATAAAATTTCTAAGCCCTTTGTCAATAGCAACAGTAACAATTACTAAAATTACTAGTACTAAATATCTGAAGACAAACTTTATTTTCATATATAAAAGTTACATTTCTTTAACTTGGTTTATGAATTCAAATTAACTTCTAAAACACCTTTTCGATAAGTCCAAATGCTTTAAGTTCATTTTCTGTTTTATTTTAATAATGTTTTTCAATTTATAAAATGTTTGATACATAACCTGTGAATGCTTGCAAAACAATATGTGAAAATGTATATTAATTACATTCATTATTGCAGGGATAAAAAGGAGTAGCTGAAATTCTGTGTAAGTTTTCTAGGGTCATAATATTGTTAAAAGAAAAGCAATGAGTTTAAGTTCTTTATTGCTAAACTTTATTTCAATTCTGTTTAGCACGTTTTTTATATATCGTGCTGCTGAATTTTGGCAGTAAAATAAATTGCTTGATTAGAAGATAAAAAACATATCTTCTTAGAGTTCTTTTCAAAGGTTCCAGGACATAAATATTTGGATACAGTATGTTTTTGGTAAAGAGTGACAGTCGTCTACAGGAAGTGAAGAAGGGTGAGGTTTGAAGCCAGATATGATAGATTCTAATGCAACTCCAGCAATGAGCGCCTAAGGGCAGTTGTGAAGTGATTCATTTTATAGCACTTAATAGGCTTTCCCTGACAATATTTATAACATCTGCAAAAAGGGTAAAGTAACTATTCAGAGGAAATTGATAATATAATTAATTTATGTAAAAGAATATGAAGCCATTATTTATATATGAAGTTAGCCAACTCTTCTTTCCCTCCTTTTCTAAAATCTTAATCTTAAGCATGTTGGACCTAGAAAAAATACAAGGTTTCCACTGAGCCTTCATATGTGGAAAAGATCATACCGATACTCCAATTAGAATCCTTTAAAATATCTATCATTCTTAGATCCAAAGCTGTATTATCATTGTTGGCTACCTTTTTTGCTTACTCTAAAATGTATATCTCACTCTACTATGTCTCCATCATTCTCTGTGGAATTAAAAGCTGCTTATTGTTATTTGAGTACTTGGGGACTCCATCATCTTTCCCATTTCACTTTTTTATTTACTAAAAAGGAAAACATTTTTGAACTTTCTTAGCTTTTGTTCCAAGCAAGACACATGGCCAGATTTCTTTTATTTCTACACCTCAGTCTTCAAATATATACTTCACTGTTATGCAGCAAAGACAGATACTATTTAATATGTTATTTCAATATTATTTTCTTTCATTAATCTGAAAATGCTATGTACTACTATGCTTTCTCAATCCTTTGTGCTTTAGGATCACCCAGGTTGTTTTTAAAAATTCTATATTTTTCATTTCCTCCAAAAACTCTAAATCAGAATATATGGGTGGAGGCCCAGTAAGATTTTTAAGATCCACAGATGATTTTGACCAAGACGTTCTAAGGAATTACATATCACAATGAATAATTCTATTTTAATTGTAAAAAAATTTTACCAATACACCATGAGAATATATGACTAAATTACAATAATTTTAATAATGATTCTTTTCAACCTAAAATCTAAATGAGTAACCACATATAAATAAATCATATCCTTTGTTTTTAGTAGGTAGAAAAATATTTCGTTGACATGTTCCTTATAGAGGTAAAAATAATATTTTATTTTATTAAACATTTGCAAAAATTAAAAAAACAGCTTACACACTGAGGATGTACATACCTAGGTACACTAAATAAAGTACATACAATTCAATTTTAATTCATTTTTCTATGTATATAAATTTAAGTGCCCAATGTTTAAAGACACATATATAAAATTAAAATGCATAACTTTCTTTCACTGAGTGTGATTTAATGTGTAAGTAAAATATAATAACAGTATAGAATTCAAGATAAAATAATTAGAATATCTTCGGCAAATAAAGTAAGATTTGATAAAGTTGCATAGTTAAGTCAAGCAAGAATACTAAAAGGATACACTAAATGATATGGGTAAAATTTCAGTAAGGACAGGTTATGCCTCAGTAATAAACAGCTTTCAAACTTCAATGGTTTACACATTACATATTTCAACTCTCGGAGCTGAATTCTCAACCAATATTGTTTTCTCCACTATCAGACTAATAAGTCAACCACTATATCCTGCTTACTGTTTTGCATTTCTGTTCAATAACTTATCTATATATTGTGTGTGTGTGTGTGTGTGTGTGTGTGTGTGTGTGTATACATAGACTGTCTTTGTCATGTGTTTGTAGCAGGGAGCATGATTAAAATTATCAAAGGAGTAAAAAAATAAAACTCTTAAAAAATATATTTTAAATCCATTTATTCCTCTCTAATCTCCATGGTATCAGCCTTTGAAATTTCTCCCTTCATTGAACTTTTTCTCTTCCATTTCATTTTAGCATGTCATTTCCAAAATACAAACATAATTTTCTTAATTCACATTTGCTATGTTTGAAGACTTAACTGGTCAACATGGTCATGCACAATCTTGTGAGTGTCTGACGCCCTAACTTCCTCTTCTGTTCCAGTCTTCTTCAATTTCAGCACTTCAGTTAAACAGAGCTTTTTCATTTCCTCAAATGTTCTCTTTCTCTTTTACTCTGATAGGTCCCAATTTTTACTCTTAATGTAATAAGTACTGAGAAGGAGGTAAATCTACATATTTTATATGATACACCAAATATCTATATTAACATGTATATTTTAGAGATGAGCCAACCAAACAAAAAGTAAAAGAATTTGTATGTAAATGTAATTTTTAAAATTTAGTGTGTCTAAATATGCACTGATTGATAACAATGTTGAAAAGTTCATGGTGATATTTGAATAAATCAGGCTTTGAGGGTTCAGTTTTTATGTCTTAAAATTGGAAATATTATAATGTAATTTTAGATTTTCCTTCAGGCATCTTCTGTTGGTTTATCAGTTCATGTTCAAAAGTGCATTTGTAATAAGAGCTATTGCTACAGCATATGCTAGGGAAGATTTCAACCACATATATCTTTATTTATTCTTAGAGCATCTATCATATAAGTAATATATGAAAAAAATAAAATAATAAATAAGACAATAATCATCGAGATTTTGTTGGTTGTATTTTGAAATTCTGTTTATACTATATAGATCAAATAGAGTTAATGTTTTTCAGCTTTCAAATCTAATTATGGCTGAGAAACTATGAAGCTTGTGATTTCTTTCTTCTATGCATTTTTAGATAAAAGTTTTTTTTATGGAGCATATTTGAATATTTACTATATCTTTTAAGGAATATGTTAAAGTTAACTTATTCTAAAACATGTTCAATGTTTCACATCTTAGATTTATTTTTAAAGAACGAGGTTAACGGAAAATACTTCACTTATTCAAATGTCACTTCAGAGTGCATACAGGATCTAAAATTATGAAAAAAGGTTTATCAAGACTCTTAAACTGGAAATGCTTTAAAATTATGGAAGGATGATCAGAAAGAAGCTTTAGGCACAAACATTTAATTGCCTGAGCAGCTTTTGTCCACTATTATTTTTAATTGAAGGAAAAAAAAAACTTGTGATTACTGACTCATAACCCTATCATCCAATCTTCCCTTCACTTATAATGATCTCAGAGGTGAAATCAAATATTACTTGCAAAGTTAGGCAAGATTCAAAGAAGATTTCTCAGGCAAACAGCATAGAAATTTTACCTAGACTGTTTTTGAAAAAAGCTAAATTATGATCCAGATTTACAATTATATTGCAAATTGTTCCAATTTTAGTGTATGTGCTGCTGAAGCGAGCACACGCAAATTGAAAGTTGGTCTCAACTTAATTTCACTCTCCTGATCAAAATAATTTCTTCTCAACCCATTAACACTCTTTACAATCTGCAGGATCCGGCTTATTTTCACACCCTCAGTGTCCTTGTCTGTTTCAGCGCTTGCTGGACTCCCTCTCCTCTTAATTCCTACAACATACTAGCTCATATTTAATACTAATTACATTCAGCTTTTAATACTTTCTCACTGTTTTTTGTTTTTAGTCTAGTATCTCCAGCCATCCAGAAGGAATTTTAATGACAGGGATCATGTCTGCAAATCCTTCTCAAATCCTAATTCTACCTAATATAACTAAATAAGTGGCAGGCAACTAATGTGATAATTGTGAGGGTAATTTACAAAACGCTTTTTATGTATAGCATCTGAAAAACCTTCTGATCGCAATAAATCTACTCCCTCCCATATGCTTTAAATTTAGTGGTGGATTTCTTCATTTTTTTCTTCTTGTAACTTTTTGTATTTACTTTCATCTAACCTGTGATTTATCCACACAATTTGGATTAACATGCATTCATTTATATGATCAATAGCATTCAAAGCCAAAAAGTTTGCTGAAATTTTGATGTATATACGTCAAATTTGGTAAATATGCCAGTAGAACGTATTTGTATTAATATTACCTATTTTACAGCGCAAATATCAAGAAGGAATATAAAATAGCCATTGGAGTTAGTTATCCCTAATGCTTCTTATTGTCATTTGCTCTTTTTCTCCTAAAAGACTTCATGTTTTAAAGCATTATATATTCCAGGTTGGATTTGTTAAGAAACAGATAAAAAATTTTTCCTTGTTACAGTATTGTTACTACTCTAAGCTAATGTAAATTTAAACCAGAACAAAATAATTTGACATTTAGTTAAGATTAATTTGACTAAATATATGACATCTGTTATGTTCAATAAAATACTGCATGTTTTTTGTGGATCTATTATATTCAGAAATTTCTAAAGATTGTGTGACCACAGAATTGAGGTAGCGGTGTAATGTACATAGGAATTTTTAGTTTTCTTTGGTTTTATTTTAATATATGCTGTGGTTTAATTTAGCTGCATTTGACAACTACCTCCTAGAAATATACATTTTCCTTCACAATCTCCACTTAATCCCAATTATATAAAATATTTATGTATCTGCAACATGTGAGGGGAAAGGGCAGGATAAAAAGAATCAAACTTGATTGGGTGCGAACGAAATTGGTTTCTGTTTCCCAGGAGTTTTGAAAATTAATAGACTTAACCCTACATAATGTACCAGATGCTTCTGAGAATGAGTGTTATTTTTTTGAAAATAAGTGTTTGGGGATGCATCTTGCAGGTCACTAGAGTACTATTTAGTGTGCTATAATAATAACACTAAATGAGTGCACTGTCTTAAAGGGGTGAATATGCTTTCTTAAGCATTTAACTTCATATGGTATCAGCGATATATACATAGGCTGAAGTTTCCTCTTGCAATTTGAATTTGAATGTTTTAAATAAATGCATATTCCCTAAAATTTTTTTTTGCCAAAGTAAAACTGCTTTCAATCTCTAAAGATATATTTTCTAATATGATATTTTTGTAACAGTAACACATTGAAAATGCATGTCTAGGTGTAAATGGTATACTAAATGCTTTTAAGAGCATATTTTCATAGCAGAGGAGAAAGAAAGATCATGAGAGGCCTGAATGCATGAAAGGCAGACTGTTGCAAACCCATGAAAAGAAAACTAAGGATATATTATGCCAATCTTTAAATGCCACTTTGGTAAAGGAAAGAATACAAGTAAAATTTAGAGAAATAATAAAAACAATTTTGAAATCTCTCAGAAAGTTTATAAAGTTAATAATCAATTTATTACTGTATCTTTTTGTGCTTACTATATACCAAATACTATACTTTGTACTTTGAGTAAATTATGTAATTAAATCCTTATGTCAGCATTAGCTACTAAGTCATAATACTATTTTTACTATATAGATAAACATATTGGTTCTTAGAATTATCAGAAAATGTATGTTAATTATTACTTAATAAATGGCATAAAGATAATGCCAATGAAGTATGACTAATTTCAAAGTTTATACTCTTCCCTATTACACAAATATGCACATTTTAAGAGTAGTTCCTATGAGAAATTTAGAGATAAAATTTGAAAAAAAATGTACAAAAGGGGAGTATAAAGCCTCTTCGTAACCTTCATGGATAAGAAAAGAGGAGACAATGGCCACTAAATTTTCTTCTGGGGAACATGGAGGATCATCAGGGTATTCATCCTTCAGTAAGTCACAAATCACATATTGGTTGTTAGATTGTTAAAAGCTACATATGCCTAGTGCTATGTTGGGGCCCTGGGGATGAAGCTCTACTGAGATCCGTGTGATCTGAGGAGATAGGAACTGCTTTCCTGAGAGGAAACACATGTCCAATTACCTGAGGTCATTCCTCTATGTAAGACATCACAAAAAAAATGTACAGTTTCTCAACTAGAGAAAATGCAAACAAAAATATACTGAATAGAAACAAAAAGTGATTTATTGTTTTATTATCAAGTTTTTGTCAGGTAAAAATTGGATTCCTGAAGTCATTCACTAAAGTGGCAGCTAGGAAGCCACAATCCACTCCACGCTTGCTTAAGACCAGTCTTCAATAAATCCTTTAATGTCCCATTTCATTTTTTAGCCCTCTCCCTCAAAAAGGACTGTGATTTCAGGGAAATGACCGGGCGACGAAAGAGCATGCTGAGTAGAAGAGTAGAATTTGCATTTGTCTTTTGCCTGTTCCTCTGTCAAGGACTAGTCTTATTTATTTGATCACTTTCTGCAGTTTAGGTTTCCTGGGAAAAAGGTTTTCAAACTGAATTTGCATTCCAGAAGTTTCTTGGAGAGAGATGTGGGGTCCAACACTTGAGAGGGAGTAAGGAAAGGAGAATTGTGCAGAGGGGCAAGTTAAATGTGAGCTGGGGCGTCCCTGCAGAACTGAGACGTGGAAGATGGGCCCGAAACTGTTGAATGGACCAGTCATTGGATGCAAGTGACACAGGAGAGGTGGAGGGCGTGATTATCTTGAACAAGGCAGATTCTTCCTACTGAGGATATGCTTACAGAAGGTCTCAGCTGTGAGCTATCAGCAGTCAACAGTCCTGCACCTGGAGAAATGTGCTCTGAAAGGGAGTCTGCGTGATCCGCTTAAGCATTCACAACAATGAAAAACTGCCAGATGTGTTTGTTTGGGAGGGGGCCATACAAACATCTAATAATATCTATTAGAATCCCATCCATTATACAAAAAAAAATAAATAAATAAACAACACTATTTTGTTGTCCTATTCAAATTGATTTACTCCAAGAAATTGACACACATAATTTATTTACAATGCATACGACTACTCAAGAAATACTGAAAAACCAAACCTTGGAGTTTGCACCAACATAGCTCAATAATGAGAAATAATGGTAGTTTGCGGATTATTTGTAATTATAGATATTACATACCTTAACTGTATCTGCAGTTTTAATTTCCCTAAGGTGAATTCTTCCAAATCCTGCTAAAGTTCAGGCTATGCGAAGTGTGCTAGCTGCCCTGAGGCAAAGGGTGAAAGAGGTGAACTGAATATATTAAAATGTTCATAGTAGTAAGTTTCACTGGCTTATCAGTCTCTCCTAGACAAAGTGGAAAAACAGCAGTTGCTGAGGCTCAGCAGTTAAACTGAGGAATCAGCCATATTCTGATGCAGAGTAAATTACATTTTGGGATTTGAATAGATAAGCTAATTAATGAATGTCTTAAAGTACCTACATTGCTTTCCTGCCTCAAGGCTTTTCACATCTTCAACTTATCTTCTTGGTAGTGTCTCTGAAATAAATTTTATTCCAAATGCAAAAACATTGTATCTATCATTGGCTCTAGACCAAAGGGAATGTTTTTTCGTATGTGTCTTATCCATATTGTACACATCAACTCACGGAAAGTAGACAGACATACACACACTCAATTTTTTTAAGGAATGACTACTTTTATCCTTTCATTTTGCAATTACAGAGATTCCCCAAAGTCTATCAGTGAAGTCACAGTACCCAAAATCATTAATTTTAACTCCAATTTCTACATATTGAAATATTCCATCCATAAATGTGTAGCAAATGTATAAGCCGTACTTCTTTAGAGTCGCATACATTACTCTGTACTGAAGTGCATCTGTAACATCCATCTCAGCAGTAGTAAGAAGAATACCTTGAACAGAACAGACACATGATGAATGCGGAAGAAATAACATTGTATTAAAACTTCCAAGAGAAAATAGGATGGATCATCCAATAAATTTGATGTACAAAACGCCGATCTTTCCCAGCCAGTAAATTAAGGGAGATACTTAGGCTCTACTTATTTTTTCATGAAGAATAACTAAATATTTTACAGTTTTAAAGTGCTTTAAATTTTTGGATGGACACTTAGCAAAGAGTCTTTTGCCCTCTATGTATATTCCCATCACTTAAAAACTGTGGAAGGTACAGAGTCCTCATTGAATTCTGCAACTAGGGATTTGTCAGGCCCCACAACAGCACTCACTGCTACTATTCTGCATTTAATTCTCGTGAAGGGAGTGTTTGTGACAGCTTAGGGGCTTCCTAGCAAGTAAATCAATTTCAAAGGTTGGCATTGCAGTGACATGGAAACAACAATAACTTCAGAGAAATTTGGTCATAGAAGTGGCATCCTGAAATTGTAAACCATGCAAGTAGATCAGAAGGAATACATAAATACACAAGGGAGGCCAAAAGAAAGAGACATTCTAAGGAAAGACTACCGGAGTCAATTGCAACGGTCATAAAGAATCACAAAATAGGGAGCACGATGTCAGAAGATGACATTGTTACCATATATATTTGTATTTCCATAAATTTGTGGTTAAATAATTTTAGTATTATTCTCTTTCTCTCTATATATAAATATATATATATTTGAAAAGTGTTTTACAATTAAAACCATAAACATTAAAATGAGAACTAAAGTATTATAAAATAAAATAGGCTCTATATGTAGGTCAACTAAAATGGAGAACTCAAATAATTTGACAACAGATAAGCAGACACAAAATAAAAACATAAAGCATTCCATATCATTATAATATCACAGTATTATTTCCAATATGATCAAATATAATAGTTGAATGACTTTAATAAAGAATAACTTTGTTAATTAAAGTTTCCTCTGGGATGTGTCAAAAATTACTTTAAAAATTGTCATGTTCCTTTGACAAACATGGGTCCTTTGGCATATTTTTTACCTGAGGGATAAACATCAAATATTTGAGCATACCCATCTTTTTAGGTATTGGCTATGATATCGATATCCATATACTATATGTTTAGATTAAAAGCAGTTTAGATTCTTTATATGGTTCCACATATTCAAGGAAAATAAGTAATCTTTTTTCCATGTATTTTAAAATATTCAGTTATCTGGTGTCATATAAATAATTACCTTGAAATTTTCTGAATTTTTCAATAGACATATATTATTTAATGCATAGTCTTAATTACATTAGTATCATTTTAATACCTTGAAGAAGCTACAGCTTGAAAGGAAAAAAATACATATACATATACTATGCATATTTGGCTTCCCAAATTATTAGTTTTTCACAGAAAAATATATTTTACAGTCTTTTAAGCTTTATCTAAAGCGTGAATATAAGATGCAAATAAAATTCTAAAAAAGCAAGACAGGATCTGGAAAAATATACATATATTCAACTAATTATGTCATTTCAAAAGTTTATCACACCAGTCTTTCTATTATCTTGTAGAAAAAAGTAACATTTGTCATATATTGGGGTGGGCTACTGACAAAGGCTTCAATCATGCAGAAAGCAGTTTTCAAATTTTCATTAAAAAAAAGCAGGCTCCATTTCCATGATAAATTACTCCTAGACAAGAATCTCAGCTGACTACCGAAGTGCTTGATTCTGTTATCACTGATTTGTCCTTCCGTCTTCAACAAAATGAAAATGAAGGATTTAAAACTAATCGTGCCAGGAAACAGCTAATTTCCTCATACTGCCAAAAAAAAAAAACTTGTGAGCCATTAAACTTGAGAAGAAATAATATGTGCAATAACAAAGTGTTATTAATATCTTCATTGTCCTACAAAGTGTCTTGATTGTTATTCTTAAGTAAATTTGCTTCTGAAATGTAGTACAGATTTTCCTGAAGAACAATTAATAACACAGGTTTTCATTAGTAAAGGAATTTCTGAAGAAACTTTTAAAGTTTTCATCTTAATTTAGAAATCAGAAGCCTTTCTGAGTCGTTGGTTAAATACAGTCCACCAGCATACATTTTAACCCTTTATTGGAACATGCGTATTTAAGCTTTTAACTAAGAATTCCTTGCTCCAATTGTTCAACATGATGAGTTATCAGTGAATTGAAAATTAAAAACCACAATGTGAAACCATTTTATATACACCACATTAGAAAAGATTAAAAATTAAGTAAAAATAATGTGTTGGGAGCTATATGTGACATTGGAGTTTCTCATTCACAGCTAGTAGGACCAACCATTTTGGA
>CAUYSK010119333.1:0-57926 GCA_963575035.1 Avahi laniger
GTAGTCCCAGCTACTTGGGAGGCTGAGACAGTAGGATTGCTTGAGTCCAGGAGTTTGAGGTTGCTGTGAGCTAGGCTGACGCCACGGCACTCACTCCAGGCAAGAGAGTGAGACTCTGTCTCAAAAAAAAAAAAAAAAAAATTTGCATAAACAGACATTAGGAAACCCAGATCTAAAATAATCAGAAATGTAAAGGGCATATTTCTATTCTGAGATTATATACTAGTGCCCTGGGCATACAGAAGTAGGAAAAGGATGACAGACCATTAATTAATAGTGTAAGCCTGGGCAAATTCAGTAAATTTTCTGTGCTTTGGTATTCTCATTTGCCAAATGACAATATAATATCTAACTGTACAGAAATTGTGATAGGATTATATGAGACAGCAGCTATGCTTTACAAAGTTAAAAAGTCTTATTCAACTATTAGTTTTATATGATATGCATATAAAACTGAAATTTATTTTTAAATAACAAATTCACAAGTAAATAAATGAAAATGTCTGATATATCTATAAAAATATTCTCAAAAAAACCTAGCAGTGAAAAAATGCAAATGAAAATTAAAACATGTATGAAAAACATTTTTTTTGTCCTCCTGTCAAATTTTCTTGAAGATTTATATCATCTGGTGCCAATAAGAAAAGTATAACAAAAACATGTATTTATTTCTGGTAGTGGTACAATATTTCCAAAAGAAGCAGGACTTCCAAATTTTATTTAAAGATCACATCATAAAACATGATTCAACTATATACTGCTTACAAGAATCTTACCTTACCCATAAAGATACAAATAGACTGAAAATAAAAGGGTATAAAAATATATTCCATGCAAACAGAAACCAAAATCCAGCAGGAGTAGCTATATTTACATCAGATAAAACTCAAAAACAGTAAAAAAGAGACAAAGAAGTTCATCATATAATGATAAAGGATTCAATTCAGAAAGAGGATATAAATACATATACACCCAATATGAGAGCACCCTGATTCACAAAAAAAATATTACTGGACTTAAAGAAAGAGAGATAGACAGCAACACAGTAATACTGGGGAAGTACTCCACTCAGAACACTGGACAGATAATTAACATAGAAAATAAAGAGGTATTGGACTTCAGTTGGACTTTAGAGCAAATGGACCCCAGTGGAATAAAGCTAGAAATCAATACAAACAGAAACTACAGAAACTATAAAAACACACGACAATTAAACAACATGCTCCTGGACGATGACTGGGCCAACAAAGTAATACAGATGGAAACTTAAAAAATTTTTGAAACAGAGGGAATCCTCCCTAGCTCATTCTCTCAATCCAGTACAACCTTGATTCCAAAGCCATGAAAGGACACAACATAAAAAGAAAACTACAGACCAATATGCCATATAAACATAAATGCAAAAATTCTTAACAAAATACTAGCATACCAAATTCAATATCACATTGAATAGATAATTTACCAAGATCAAGTGGGTTTCATCCCAGGGATGCAAGGACAGTTCAATATATGCAAATCAATAGTGTGACCCACCACATAAACAGAAGTAAAAACAAAGACCATATGATCATCTCAATAGATACAGAAAACACATTTGATAAAATATAGCACGCTTTCATGATAAAAACCATTAACAAACTAGGCATAGAAGGAACATACCTAAAAATAATAAAAGCTATATATGACAAATCTACAGCCAACATTATACTGAATGGGGAAAAGTTGAAAGCATTCCCCCTACGAACTGGATCAAAACAGGTTGCCCACTGTCACCACTCCTTTTCAACATAATGCTGGAAGTTCTAGTGAAGGCAATAAGGCAAGAGAAAGAAATAAAGGGCATCCAAATCAGGAAAGAGGAGACCAAATTATCCCTCTCTGCTGATGATATGATCTTTTATCAAGAAAACTCTGAAGACTCTGCCAAAAGACATCTGAAATTGATAAATAATTTCAGGAAAATCTTAAGTTACAAAATCAATGCACACAAAATAATAGCATTTCCATATGCTATTATAATAGCAAACAAGCTGAAAGTCAAATCAAGAATGTAATAACATTTATAATAGTTGGAAAGAAAATAAAATTCCTAGGAATATACTTAACCAAGGAAGTGAAAGATTTCTACAAGGCAAACAACAACACATTGATGAAAGAAATCAAATATGACACAAACAAATGAAAACACATCCCAACTCATGGATTGGAAGAATCAACATCGTGAAAATGTCTATACTACCCAAAGTTATTGACATGTTCACATCAATTCCCATCAAAATGCCAATATCATTTTTCAGAGATATAGAAAAAATAAGGCTAAATTTCATGTGGAACCAAAAAGAAACTGAATAGCCAAAGCAAACCTAATCAAAAAGCACAAATCTGGAAGCATCACATTACCTAACTTCAAATTATATTAAAGGTTATAGTGATCAAAAGAGCACGGTACTGTCATAAAATAGAGACATAGACCAATGGAACAAAATAGAGGACCCAGAAATAAAGCCATACAACCAATTGATATTCAACAAAGGAAGCAAAAAACATACACTGGGGAAAGGACACACTATTCAGTAAATGGTGCTGGAAAAATTGGATAGTCATATGCAGAAGAATGAAGAACTGGATCCCTGTATCTTACCATATACAAAAGTTAACTCAAGATAAATTAAAGACTTAAATATAAGGCCCGAAAAAATAAAAATACTGGAAGAAAACCTAGGAAAAGCTCTTCTGGGCTTTGTTCTAGGCAAAAATTTTATGACCAAGATACCAGAAGCAAATCAATAAAAGTAAAAATAGTCAAATGGGAATTAATTAAACAACAAAGCTTCTGCACAGGCAAAGAAATAGTCAAAACAATTAATAGATATACTACAGAATTGGAGAAAATATTCACACACTATGTGTCTAACAAAGGACTAATATTCTGAATCTACAAGGAACTCAAACAACTCAGCAAAAACAAACAAAAACAAAAACACAGAAAACTGAACACCCCCATGAAAAAGTGGGTAAATAACATGAATATTTTTCAAAAGAAGAACTACAAATTGCCAACAAATATATGAAAAAATGCTCAACTCACATATCATCACAGAAATGCAAATTAAAACCCTAATGAGATACTATCTTACTGAAATTAAAATAGCCATTATTAAAAGGTCAGAAACCAATATATGTTGACAGGGATGCAGTGAAAAGGAAACACATATACATTGTTGGTGAGAATGTAAATTAGTACAACCTTTATGGAGATTAGTATAGAGATTTCTCAAAGAACTAAAAGTAAACCTACCATTTATTCCTGCAATCCCACTACTGGGTATCTACCCAAAGGAATAGAAATCATTCTATAAAAAGATACCTGCACTCATATGTTTGTTGCAATAAACCTAATTGCCCATCAACTGATGGACTGATGGGTGAATAAAGAAAATGTACATACGCACACACACACACACACACACACACACACCCCACAAAGTTCTACTCAGCAATAAGAAAGAATAATATGAAAGAATGAAATAATGTCTTTTGCAAAAACTTGGATGCAACTGGAGGTCATCATCCTAAGTAAAGTAAGTCAGGAACAGAAAAATAAATGCTACATGTTCTCACTTATAAGTGGGAGATAAACTATTACCACACAAAGGCACACAGAGTGATATAATGGACATTGGAGGCTCACAATGGGGGAGAGTGGGACAGAGTGAAGATGAAAAATTACCTACGGGTACAACGTACACTACTCGGGCACTGGGTACACCCAAAGCTCAGACTCTACCACCATACAATAGATACAAGTAATAGAATTCAACTTGTACTCCCTAATTCTATTAAAATTAAAAATAATTTTTTTGGAAGTTTTACAAAAATGATCATCATGGGAAAAGTGAGAATTTTATTTGACTTTCCTACATTTATTGTATTGTTAGTTATGTTTTAATTTAAATACATGAATGAGAGTAAAGGGATACTCTAAGTATGTAGAATTCATAGTCTTGTTCTAGCTTTGAATACAAATATAAATTGCTATAACGGGCAATATCAGTTATAATTTAAAATTTTCAGCATATTTTAGGCAGAAATTTAAATTTGGAGAATCTATTTAATGACAATGGAAACATAAATTATTTTATATACAAAGACATTTGCTGCATCTTGTTTGATGATAAAAATCCAAAATCAAGCATATTTCATCAAAAATAAATAGTTGGATAAAGATAGATACACTTATTTAAAGGAATGAGAGTGGATGAGCTTTAATCTGAAAAGATGCTCATGGTATGTAATGAGAGAAATAGAAAAGTAAAAGAACAAAATCAAGTTACAAATTAATGTAAATTTAAGACACACTAAAAGAAATACAAATTTTACACAGATGATAAGTGATTGAATAAATACAGTCTAGTTAGGGAAAATTATGTTATATTTTAACTTGAGTTACCTTAGTGGGTGAGCATGAGTAGAATGTTAGAGGAAATATTAATAATTTCTCAAAAATTCAATTATGTTTTATTTTTCATTTTCAAAAGCACTTTTATGATAAAAAATCTAGAAGTTTAAAAATAGAATTTAAATTATGTAACTTGCTAGAGGTGGGTTACAGATTGGAAAGGGAGGTTAGAGAAATCTTGGGAATGATATAAATGTCCTTTATCTTGGCAATGGTAGAAGTAATGAATGAATGTATTTAGCAAAACTCATTGAATTTTACCTTTAAAATGAGAGCATTTTATGGTGTGTCAATTATACCTTAATAAAATAGTCTTGAAAAATAAAATAGAGGGGATTCATGAAAGGACTGATTTTTTTTATCTCCGCCTCACACTGAGAGAGATGCCCCAAAAGCCATTGAGACTGTTCTTCAGTTGGCTTTGAACTGTTTCCATGCTGGCAAGAGTGTTCCAAAGGATGTCCCAGAAAAATGTCTTACTTTTTCTGCTAATCCAATTTAATTTTCCCTGAGAAAATGCTCTGTATATGTGTGTGTGTGCACATATATATATGTATATGTATATATATATAAAAACCAGTGTTTTTTGTTATTTTGAACAGTAAGAGTTTTTTTAATTTTATAATAAAGTTTATTAGCTATTCTCTTCTTCATAAATGAAATGGATAATGTTGATAATTCTTTACTCATTTTTTTAAGAAACTATAATGAGGAGGTTGTCAAAAACAAATATTTAATAAACAACTTCGAAGATCAATGGAAAGCCAAATGATATTATTAAAGTTTTTTTTTTGGTAATTAACCAGTCTTCTTTTTCCCTGTGACCATCCCTAAGCTCAAACTCAAATTTCCAGTTTCGTTACATTTAATCTGCTATATTTTACAGTCTCTTATGTTTTCTTGCTTAACTTCTTCATCTCTTCTACACAGGAATCTGGAGTTGAGTCCTCATTTCAGTTAGCTTTTATTTTGTTTTTAGAAATTCATGTTGTACTTTTTTTTGTGATTGCCTAAAATAATTTGTAGAAAAATAAAGGCACACAATTTAAAACATCTAATTCATCAATTTTTAAGTTATTGCTTTTTGTAGATCTAGGACTGCCTGTAACATAAAAGGAAAGATAAAAACACACATAAAAATTAGGGGACATAGGTCCTAAAAAAGAGAATGTTTAGCACCAATATTTTTCCTTTTTTAGTAATCAACTTCAGAAATGAAATACTTCTAAAAGAATTGTGGTCTGTAATGTGAAAACGAAGGACAAGTGTAGTTAAATTTTTCAGAAGATTGTTCAGTACCTGTATTTAAAGAATAAATTTGTATCTTTTATATTGGTTTCCTTTGTCATTACAATAAATAGCCTTGGGATGTTAATAACCTACTCTATTGCGCATAAAACCCATTTGATCTGTGTTTATCACTTGCTCTATAAGTAGCTCTTCATTTCTGTTTGTTGCTACCATGGTTATAAAATACACTACTATAACAGTTCTTAAACACACAATGGCACCATAAAACAGTATCTTTGACGGGTATTTAAACAATTTTAATGCTGAAACAAAATAATTTAATTTCTCACCCATATGTTGAATGTTCCTCAAGGCATTAAAAAAACTAAAACCCATTCACCTGAAAATATCCAATATTCTGCCGAACTTAGTTCAGGCTTATGAGTAATTCCAAACCAGTAAAATTATTGCCATTACACAAGAATAAAATAATTAATGCATGACTGTTTTCTCTACCATGCATTATTTTAGAGCTGAGAAAATTAATACATTGTTCAGATCTTGGTTTTGTGGCATCCAAAGGTATCTATGACATTTTCTGAGCTAGAAAATAAGTGGAACCAATCAAATAAACTTTGAGATCCATTATTTCCTCCTGCTATACTTCCAACACTTTATATAGAGCTAAATTAACATTTTGTATTGTTATTTTAATAAAAATGTTTCTTCTATTTTATATTCAAGATCAGTCTTTCCTCATTTTCAATACTATCATCATTTAGTAAGATTAGATTCTGACATTTTGACTTATTTTGAAGAATTTTTAAAATGTTAAGAAGTGAATTTTGTGAAATCTTTAGTTTGTAAGTGCAATATGCCAAACAACACACAAGGAAATCAAGAGTTCTACAAAAACTATACCTTTATTTAACATGAATAATGTATAAATAAATTGAAAGCATATATAATTTTCAAAACAGCCATGAATTACTGGAAAAAATAAATATTTTATATTCATGTAGATATCCACCAACATGTTTATATATGTAGGGATTAATGAATAAACTTAAATTTTAAAAGCAATCTATTGAACTTTCCAAACTTATAGACTTGATTTATTCCAGTGTTATAATAGTATTATGTATGTAATATTATATTACGTATACTAGATATTGTGTTAGCTTATTACATAGCATATATAACTACAGATGTATAGTTATTAGCTTATTAATCAGTTTGACAAATATTTGCTTAACCCTTATTCAATGTTTCAAATTGTGCTTTGTGTTGAAAGTATAAAACTCAGCGAGGCCAGTTTCTGCCTGCCAGGGTTCTCATTTATATGTGGGAGCTAAAAAAAAGTGGATCTCATGAAGATAAAAAGTAAATTGGTGGCTACCAGAGGCTGAGAAGAGTAGGGGAAAGAGGGAGCTGAAGAGAAGTTGATTAATAAATACAAATATATGGTTTGATAGAAGAAATAAGATCTAGTGATGAATAGATTAGTAAGGTGATTATAGTTTATAATAACATATATTTCAAAATAGCTAGAAGAGAATAATTTAAATGCTCCTAATGTAAAGAAAAGACAAATATTTAAGGTAATGGATGTCTCAAGTACACTGATTTGATCTTTATAAATTATATACATATATTAAATTATCACGTGTGCCCTGAAACCACATCTATTATGCATCAGTAAAAATTTTTTTGAAAGAAAATAAAATAGATATTTAAAATGTAGTATGATAAGTGCTTTGATAGTAGATGGTAGGTCTTCTAAATCTGTGGTCCCCAGCACCTGGGCCACAGACCAGTATTGAACTGAGCCACACAGGAGGTGAGCAGTGGACGAGCCAGCAAAACTTCACCTGTGTTTGCAGTAGCTCCCCATTGCTGGCATCACTGCCTGAGCTCCTCCTCCTGTCAGATCCCCTAGCCCCATCCGTAGAAAAATTGTCTTCCATGAAACCGGTCCCTGGTGCCAAAAATGTTGGGGACCGTTGTTCTAAACCTTTTCAGTTCATCTTCAGCTTGCTAGTTACTTCTTCATTTTGTTACAGTAAAATGTGGTCGAATGCCTTGGTGTTTTTCTTGATGATTTTGCCATTCATTATCGATTTCTATAAGTATACAACTTCATAATTTTAATAAATTTTATTTAAGATACTATAGACAATTAAGTAAAAGTAATCCAGAAACCTAAGCACCAAGCTTGTTATAGGTGCCGATACACTGTGAAAATGTGTACACATGAATTTAGCAATGGAATTAAAGTTTTAAGTTATTCCTGTTGATAGATAACAGCAGGAAGTCAGGGAGATTGATGTGCAGTTGCTATTTATCCAGTCACACATTGTTTGTGTCTAAGCACAATGCATGAGGCTTTCTTTCTGCCTCATTAAATAAGTTAATCATGTAAATCAGAGAGAAAATTTTAGAAAATATGAGTGTAGCTTAAACATAAATGATGCATTTTTCATTACTGAGAGTAAACATATGTGACAATGCCCAGTTGTCAGTCACATTGTCATTCTTTAGTATCAAATGTGAATAAATAGAAAATTAAGAGATCAAATTGATATATATACACTGCTATCTGTAGAACATGATCACCAATACAAATCATTCTGTAGAATTAAAATAAGCCTAAAGGACTCAAATGCTGTGATAAGAATTGAAAATGAGATGAATATCATATCTGTAAATTGCATTGACAGATTTTTTAAACAGAAGCTACAAAAATCCATTATTTAATCAATGAGAAATGTATTAATATACGTTTAGAGAGTTCATAGCAGTAAACTTGTCATGACTGAATCCTTTTTGTTTTTCCCAACTCTTCAATGTTCCACATACTTTCCACTATTACAAGTAGTACTGGCCAGACAGAAAATGCAAAACCTGAAAAATTGATGGAGAACAAATGAACAAATGGAAAGGAAAATGCAGAGATGGCTATTTCAAGGTAGATAATTAAGGTGGTGTCTCATCAATATGTTGTGTTTTTATTTTCAATCACTTCAAACTAGTTTCAAATTTCTTTTTTGATTTCTTGTTTGACTTATGGGTTATTTAGGCATATTTTATTTAGTTTCAAATATTTGTGGATTTTCCACATGTATTCTGTTACTCATATTTAATTTAATCCTATTGTGGGCAGAGAACATACTTTCCATGAGTTTAAGCATTTTACATTTGTTGAGGCTTTTTTTGTGGTTCAGAATATGCTAAATGTTTTGGGTGTATCTAAAAATATTGTACAATTTACTGTTCGTACAGTGGAATGTTCTCTGTAAATGTCAATCAGGGCAAGTTGATTATAGTGTTACTTATATCTTTTATATCTTTACCAGTATTCTTTCTGTTCTGTAAATTATTGAGAGAAGGGTTTTGAAATCTCCAAGCATAACTGTGAATTTATATAGTTCTTATTGCAATTCTATCCTTTTTGATTCATACATTTTTCTTCATTGTTAGGTACATAAAAATTTAGCATTATATGTCCTCTTATAATAATAAATTGACCCTTTTTACTCTTTTCTCTAATATTCTTTACTCTGAAATCTACTTTAATCTCTCTCTAATATTAAAATAGCCCACCAAACTTTCTCTGGTTTAGTGTTAACATAATATGTATATTTTCATTTCCTTCATTTTAACATATCTGTATATGGATATTTCAAGTGACTTTCTTATAGACAGTATATAGTTGAGTCTTGGTTTTTAATCTGATCTAACAATCTTCAGCTGACATTTTTAGGCCATTTACATGTAACGTGAATATTGATATGATTGCTCTTTGTATTTATCTCATTTTTGCTTTGTTCCTAGTTTTCTCTTTTGTGCCTTCTTTTGAATTAATTTTTAATGATTCCAGTTTTTCTACTTTTTTGGCTTATAAATTATAACTATTTTTATTATTTTTAATTTCTTTAGTGATTGCTTTAGGATTTATAGTATGCATACATATTTTTATTATTTTTCAATACATAATATATGTACATATTTGGGGGGAATATGTGATAATTTGATACATTCATACAATGTATAAGATCAAATCAGTGTAATTGGGATATACATCATTTTAAATATTTATCTTTTCTTTATGCTAGGAACATTTGAATTATTCTCTTACAGATTTTTCAAAGTGTATAATAGATTAATGTTAACTATAGTCTCTCTACTGATCTTTCATTAGGTTTATTTATTTTATCCAATGGTATATTTATAGCCATCAATTAAGCTCCTCTCTATTCTATTCTAACCTCCTCTGCTACTCTTCTCGGTCTCTGGTAACAACCAATCTACTGTTTATCTTCATGAGATTCACTTTTTTAGCTCTCACACCTGAGTGAGAACATGTAATATTTGTCTTTGCTTGGCTCTTTTAATGTAATGACCTACAGTTCTATCCATGTTATTGCAAATGGCAGAACTTCATTCTTTTTTATGGCTGAATAATATTCCATTGTGTATATATAGCATATTTTCTTTACCCATTCATCCACTGATGGACACTTAAGTTGATTCCATATTTTGGCTATTGTGAATAGTGCTTCAGTAAACATGGGAGTGCAGATGTTTCCTCAATATGCTGATTTCCTTTCTTTCGGTTGTATAAGCAGCAGTGAAATTGCTAGATAAATTGGTAGTTTTATTTTTAGCCTTTCGAAGAAGCTCCAAACTCTTCTCCATAGTAGATGAAATAATTTACATTTTAACCAACAGTGTATGAGGGTTCACTTTTCTCTGCATCCTTACCAGCATCTGCTATTTCCTCTCTTTTTGATGAAAGCCATTTTAACTTGAGTGAAATGATATCTCATTGTGGTTTGATTTGTATTTCTCTGATGATTAGTGATTTTGAGTATTTTTTTCATATACCTGTTGGCCTTTTGTATGTCTTCTTTTAAGAAATGTCTATTCAGATATTTTGTTACTTGTTTTCTGGTTGTTTTGGAATGTTTCTCTTCCTATCTTCCCTTTTTACTGTCTTCCTTTGTGGTTAAGTGATTTTCTCTGGCAGTGTGTTTTAGTTCATTGATGTTTTGTTTTTAGTGTATCTATTAATATTATATGTTTTTACATTGTGGTCACCACAAAACTTACAAAAAAAAATCTTATAATAATTTATTTTAGAGAGATGACAACTTATCTTGAATCTTTAAACAAAGAATAGAAACAAACCAAAAACCTAAAATAAACTCCCAGACCTCTGTCTTTTATCTCCATCCTTCCATATTCCCCATATTTTGACTTTTTGGTATCTCAAATAACATATATTTATATTGCCTATATATTAACAGATTACTGTAGCTATTATTGTTTTTGATAGATTAGTCTCTTAGGCTTTATACTGGGTTTGTGAGTGGATTGTACACCACAGTTACAATATTATTCTGATGTTGTCTGTGTACTTAATTTTACCAGTGGGTTTTATACCTTAAATTGTTTTCCCTTTAAATGTTAGTATTTTTTTCTTCCTTGAAAAACTCTCTTTAGCATTTCTTCTAAGACAGTCTAGTGGTGGTAAATTCTCTCAGCTTTTGTTTGGGAAAGAATCTATTTCTCCTTCATATTTGAAGCATAGTTTTGTTGGATATATTAGCATTAGTTGACAATTTTTTTTTCTTTCAGCACTTTGAAAATGTCATCCAACTCCCTTCTGGCTTTTCCATTTGTTGAGAAATCTGTTGCCAGACAAACTGAAACTTTTTTATGTTATTTTCTTCTATTCTCTTGCTGCTTTTAGTATCATCTTTTTGTCTTTGATCTTTGAGAGTTGGATTATTACATGCCTTGAGTAGTCTTATTTGGGTCAAATATGTTTGGTGTTCTCTGTCCTTTCTCCCTCTCTATGTGTGTGTGCATGTGTGTGTGTGTGTGTGTGTGTGTGTGAGTGAATGTGTGTGTGTGTAAACTTTCTCAAGTTGTGAAAAGTTTTCTGTTATTGTTATTTTTTTTGGAAGTTAAGTCAAGCAGTGATTTATTTTTTTGATCAAAGAATTAAACAGCTCAATAGATGGCTTTTAAATAATACTCCCCAATAAAGACAGACATAGAACAGACTCTTTCTGCTCTTATCTCACTCATGACCCTCTTCTTAGCTTCTCCTTCCCGCCCTGTGCTCAAGGCAGAGACTATGTTACACAACCATGTGACAGGATATTGCTAATTGGTTACACAGCCACGAAGGGGTAATAAGTCAAGCATTTTATTATTTATTTATTTATTTATTTTTTATTTCAGCATATTATGGGGGTACAGATGTTTAGGTTATGTATGTTGACCTTGCCCCCTCTCCCCCATTATTATTTTTTAAATAAGCTTTCTACCCCTCACTCTTGCTCAACTCCCTCTTGAACACCAAAAATTCTTAGATTAGATCTTTTGAGGTAATATTCTATATCTTGTAGTGATCTTTCTTCTCTTCATTCTTTATTCCTTTTTCTCCTCTGCCCGGATATTATCAGACAGACTGTTTTAACCTCACTGATTCTTTCCTCTGCTTAATCCATTCTGCTGTTGAGAGCTTTGAATAGATTTTTCAGTTTAGCAAATGTAATTCTCAGTTCCAGGATTTCTGGTTGATTTTATATACATACAATTTATTTTATATATATACATATACACACACATATAATTTATTTTATATATATGTATACACATATATGTATATATATAAAATTTCGATCTCTGGATCTCTGGTAAAGTTATGAATTGCTTTTTTGTGTTATCTTGGATATCACTACATTTCCTTGGAACTGCTATATTAAATTCTTGGTCAGAGAATTTACATATCACCATCCTTTAGAGTCAGTCACTGGTTCCTTGTTTTTTCTGTTTTGTGAGGTCATGGTTTCCTATTTCCTATTTTTTTTGTGGATGTATATCTATACCTTTGTATTGAAAGATTAGTTATTTATTTTAGTCTTCTTTGTCTGGCTTGTTTGAGTTTCTATTGGATATGGTTGTTTAGAGATGCTTTGTAATTTTTGAATCTTTCCCCCTCCTCCAACTAGGTCATTGCCTCCTTTTCGGCACTAGGTGGCACCTTAAGCCCAGGTTTTTCTCAGCTGTAATAAAGGTTTAGAGTGTTGCCCTTCCCAAATGAAGGATGTCCCAAAGAGGATATCCCGACAGTGCGGGAAAGCTGACCAGGGTTTCATGTCCAGGGGACTTGTAGAACACACCTTCTACAGCATGGTGCTGCTGAACAACCACTCTGATTCGATGTCTCCTTTGGCTAAGTCACACACTAGAGTTTCCAGGGCTAGAGATGGTGTCCCATCTCTTCCTTTTGTTTCTAGCTGTCCTTAGGAATTTTTCTCTTTTCATGCACTTATGATACTACCCATGGATCCAGGCAGGGACAGGTCTCCCGACAGAAAACCCAAGATGGTGGGAAAGCTGGTCGTCCACCTCAATGTCACTTTTTCCAGTGTAGAAACTGTGAGTTGCTGGTGCTTGGTGCAGGGCAGATGGGGAAGAGGGGCATCACAGATATGGAAGTCTGATTCTTTCATCATCCACTCACAGTTTTTCACTTCTCTATGGCACTGGGAACTGTTTCATACTCGTATTTAAGTTCTGGGATATTACTGGTGTTAAAATTGGTACTGTAAGTTTGGTTTTGGTTTTCTGTAGAGGGTTGGCAAGCCAGCTTGCCTTAGTGCCACAATTTTGGAACCAGAAGTCTCCCTGCATATGTCTTTAACTTAATTCAATTGATAGCATACTTCTTCGCATACAGAATAAGATCCTTCCAAAAGTATACTTCCATTTATACTGTCCTACCCTTTGCGCTATTGTTGTGATACATTTTATTTCTACATATGTTGTAAACCCTGTAGTATGTTGTTGGTATTTAAATAGTTTATCGCCTTTTACAAACAATTAAATAATAAGAAAGTCTTTCTATTTGCTCACATAGTTGCCATGTTTCAGTGTTTTTCATTCTTATGTGCAGATTCCAGCTTCCATACGGTAGGTATAATTTTCCTTTTGCCTGAAGAACTTCCTTTAATATTTCTTATATTGAAGATCTGTCAGTTATGAAATTCAGCTTTGATGTGTCGTAAAATGTCTTTATTTTAGAGTAATTTCTAAAAATTATTTTCATACAGTCTGAACCTTAAATTGGCAGTTTTTTGTTTTTTTTGTTTGTTTGTTTCTTTACTTTAAAGGTATTACTCAATCACCTTCTGACTTACATTGTTTCTGCTGAGAGGCTGCCTGTCTTTGTTTCCTTCTATTTGTTATATCTTTTTCCTCTAACAGCTTTTAAGATTTTATATTTATCAATGGTTTTAAGTAATATGATTATAATACACCTTGGTATAGTTTTCTTCTTCCTTTTTGTGATTGAAGTACCTTGAACCTTTTGGTTCTCTGAATTTACAATTTCCATTAAATATGGAAACCATTTTGGTCATTATTTCTTTAAGTATTTTTTCTATATCTACCCTTCTCTCCTTTAAGCCTCAAATTACTTGTGTATTTGGCTGCTTGAAGTTGTCCCACAGCTCACCAATGCTTTATTCATTTTTTTTTCAATCTTTTTTTCTCTTTGTTTTCTTTTAGTTAGTTTCCATTTCTTTGTTCTCACAATGACTAATCTGTCCTCTGTAGTGCCAGTTTACCATTAATTCTATTCAGTATTTTTCTTCCCAAACATTGTTTCAATGCCCTTCTATACTACTCTATTATGGTGTTATTTCTTAGAAGATTTTAATTGATTTTTCTCATTATAAATCATATTTTCTACTCTTTAAATGTCTGATAATTTTTGAATAGATACCAGAGATTGTCAATTTTATCATTTTGGGGTACTGAATATTTTTGCATTCATATAAATATTATTCATCTTAGTTCTAAAATACAGTTATTATTTGGAAATGGTTTGATTTCTTGCATCTCACTTTTAAGCTTTGTTTAGCAGATCAGAGCAGTGTTTATTTAGGTCTAATTTTGCCTTACTCTTGAGGAAAAATGTTCCGAGTATACCCCTCAATGCCCTGTGAATTATGAGCCATGGTTCTTTTCCCACCTCAGGTAGTTTCTTTAGCCTAAGACTCAGAGGGACCCTCTGTGGATCATTGGAGTGCTCTGTCTGTGCAGCCCTTACCTTCTTAGTGACCTGCCCCACAAACTCATTCAGCCTCCACCATCCTTGACTTTCAATAACTATTTTGCCAATTCAGGGAGACCTAATTCCGTCTAATTCATCCTTGTACCAAGTCCTGTGGTCTCTCAAGTCAGTAAGCTCAGGAAAACTTAAGGCTCATTTAATTATTTTTCATCTCTCAGAGTCACTCTCCTTCACTGGCTGACAATCGGTGTCTTGAAAACCATTGTTTCTTACAGTTTATCTGGTTTCTTGGCTTTGTTTTGATTTCGTACTCATGTTTGTTCTTATTTTGTTTTTGTTTTAAGTTGTTTCAGGCATGGCGATAAATCTGGCTCCTGTTTCTCAACCTTGTCCCAAAGTGGGTGCCTGAAAAATCACTGAAATTTTGTATTGACCTTAGACTACATTTTACCTCATAGAGCAGGGTTTATTTAAGAATATAATTTTCCAGCTCTGAGATTCAATGTGTAGTGTAAGGAATTATTTTCTAATGTTTAATTTGATTGTTATTTTAAGATGTAGCCTAATAATTCTGGGGATTTCTATTTCACTGAAAATCTTTTGCCATGTAGTCCCTAAACTAAAAGCTCCTCTGGAGTAAAGAATTTGCCACCTTTCTCACGTAGACACTTTTCACATGGAAGCAGTGCAAACACCATGCAAAAGGCCTTATTACACACTCAAAAGTCATAATAGGCCTCCTAACTTCTTTTCCTTCAGAAGAATAATTCCCAAGGTGCTAGTCTTAGAAGAATCATTTGGGGAGAATGATTTCTCCTGTCAATTCAATGTATACTTTGAGCCAAGGAAAAATAGTGTGGAATAATTTTATGTGATAGAAACTATGGACAACATTTATGTGGTATCATGGCACTGACTGCTCAATCTTTACTGACAGCTGATAAGTTTTACTGGGTATCTACTTGGCTTATCAGAGATGACTAGAGTTTGCTTGATTTAACTGCCTCCAATAAGGATGCATTTGCAATCTAATCAATATTCCGCTTACCTCTGTTGACCTTCAATGAAATAAACAGACGGAAGTTCCTAGATTATATTCTCTAATATGAAGACATTATTCTGCACCCAGATTGTGTACAAAATATAAGCAGCTTCATAGATATTTATTTAAGATGCTGATGAAAGAAACAAAGAGAAAAGGGGATGAATTGTTCTGCTTATTCTTTTCTCCAGTGATTTTATGGAAGGGTAAATCTTTACAAAAGTTCTCGAAAATACTTTAAGAGTATTTTTTCTTAATAATGTGAACAATGCAGCTTTTAGTAGTTTAGCATTTCTAATCCTATAGTCTGACTTAGGGGAAACTAATTTTGCTTTCTTCATCTTAGGTTTCTCACCAGAAATATAGCCATGATGCTTTTAGCTCTTGTATAAACTGCATAAGATGATACCTGTAAAAATCTCTTTGAAACACAGACCACCCATTATATATGTAATATACTACCATAATAATAGGTGTTGTGGCCGAATTATTCTATTTTCAATGTTTACTATGATGATTGAACACAAGCTTAAGTCTATCACATATAATTTTTTTATAAAACACTCTTTTAAAAAAGAATCAAAATGGGAGAAGAAATTACTCTTTGAATTCAAAATGGTCAGCATGAGAGTGAGTATAAAATGGCTAAAAGAAAGAACAGGCAACATTTCCTAACAATAGAAGGAAGTATTCTGGAATCCATTTTTCTTAGCAATAGAGGGTTACTCTGGAAGTTGCTTTTTTTTTTTCTTTAATCAAAATGCCAAGAGTCTTTATACAGAAGAACAGAAACTTTGCAAAGCACAGAAACCCATTCCAGAGAATGTCACTGCAGCTGGCATTTTGAAGCAAGAGTTGAAGAAGTAAAAAATCTGAAATTTTAATGTTATATATTTCTACGTAGTTATTGGAAAAGAGTTAATCATGATTCCCTTAAGTCTGTACCATAATGTAGGGAGACTAAAAAAAAATTCTCTGAAATTAAATCTGTGAACAATGTGATTCAGAATACAAAGAAAAATATTTATTTCCCTTAGCAACAAATAACTGAGTGCTAACATTCCTTAGAGATGTGGAATATTTATAAATTGCCTCATAAAAATATTTTTAAAATAATAAAATCAAATTTCATGTATATTTAGAATATAGGCTTATCTTTAGCTTGACTTTATAAAGGTTTCAGTGCTCTTTCCTCTCCTTGTTTTAATCACAAGGATCAGTGATTCTGCTCCTTTCCACAATGACTTCCTGCATTTCTCTCCCAAATGTAACAGTTCGTTCTTGGAGGGTGCTTATCTGACAGTAGTGTGCTCTGTTCTTCCTAAACCTTATCTCATTTGATCCCCCCGGAAACACCGAGAGTAGTTCCTATTATCTTCCCATGCGACAGATTTGAGGCTCAGGCCTACAGAAGCTAAGTAACTGCATGGTTCACACAGTTGAAGAGCGGAAGAGCCAGGGTTGAAGCTGGACTGTTTGACTTCAAACTCTGTGGTCATGAACACTGTGAGATACTGCTTTGTTATACAAACCCAGTCCTTCACTCTGTGGCCTCCCTCAGGATCCTGCTTCATCCACGATCGTCTTCTCTACCCTCTCGATCTTCGGTCACTACCTGTACCTTTGGTTTTTCTCCATCATCATTGGCTCCATCTGCTCAGCCATATGTGAAAGTTGATCCATTTTTTCAAAACTTTAGTACTACTGCTGTCTGTGCCCTCTGGCTCCGACTCCTTCCTCCTTGCTTAAGCCCTCGCAGCCGTGGTTCACTGGGCCTCCACTTCCTTCTTTCTCTCTTTTTCACATTCTCCATGCTACTGAAATTGTGCTCTTAAAGTTTACCAAGAACTTTCTAAATCCTAAAGTATTATTTATTTTCAGTTCACATCTAACTTTAATTGTATGAAAAAAATGATATTTTTACCACAGTATCTTTCTTTAAATTTTCACTTTTCTTAACTTTTTATTCCTGATTTTCCTTCCACTTCATTTTGCTTATTATTATTTTTTGTCCTTTCTCTCTTCCCTTAAGTATAACTATTTATGTTCCAAGAATTCTGACCTTTTCTCTCCCTTCTTCTTGTTCTATAAAACATCATTGATCCACAAACAACAAGAGCCCTAAATTTCTATCTCCCACTCCGACTGTTGCCTCAGCACAGTAGATATCACTCCCTGAATGGTACGTGGGTTCTCAAACTTTCCAAAAAGCAAGCACCTGATCTCTCACTGCCCTCAGCATTTTCCCTTTCCCCTTTTTTCTCTCCATATGAAATGAAAATCACCATTCAGTTATCTAAGCTTAAAACTCAAGACCCTTTTAAATTAATTAAGACATTTAAAATGTTTAGAAAAAATTTTGCACATTGTAAGCTCTCAATAATTATTAGTTAATATTAATAGTAATATTACCTTTATTAGTTAATAGTACTATTATCTTTGACTTTCACTCTTCCTCACTTCTCATATTGAACTGTCCTCTGGTCATGACAGTTCTATCTCTAGTAAGTCCCTAGACTTTCTCCTTCTATCTCCTTTTTCTTAGCCATTTCTTTAGTTCTTTCATCTTGCCTGTTGTAGAACACCTGAACTGGTCTCTCTGACTTCAGATTCTAACCATTCCTGTTACATTTTCCCACTGGCTACAGAGTCATCTCATTAAGACTTAGGTGCAGTCAGGGGTTCTCTGTGTGATAAGCTCATGTAATCATACCATGTAAAGCCCTTCCCAGCCTAAACACAGCCAATCATACCATTTGACACTGACCCCTAACACCTTTGTGCTGTTCTCCAGCCAGAATTGCTTACCCACTCTCAGACTAACCTCTCCATGCCCCAACATATTATGCGCTTCTTCACCTATATGCCATGTTATTTCTGCCCAGAAAATTCCTACTTAACTTGTAATCTTGATGTTAAACTCCAATCTTTCTCTACCTCTCTCCCTATCCACTTCTATCTCTACCCCATCAGGCAGAACAGAGTGCTATCTTCTCAGAGTTTCTATGCAAATGTTTAGAAACCAATTTTGTAACACAACATTTTTAATAATCATTTCTGTAATATCATATTTTACAATATTATGTTTTATTATCACTAATTTTGTTATAATTAATTATAATTGCAATTTATCTTGAAAGAGTAAATTCGGGCTTATTTATCTTTGTATTTTCAGAAACATTTTTATATTTGGCACACAGTAAATTTCCAAAAACTGCCTGTGAAGTGAATGAAATGAAACAATTCTTCAATTTCATCTCCTCAGCCAACCCAATCTTGGATTGTAATTACGATAAATACTGCTTTTATAGTTCATGTCATTCCTCACTTCCTTTAAAATTAAAATATCCTGAATGTAAATTGGTAGGAAGTCTCTAAACCATTCTATGCCTCATTTTCCTCAATTGTAAAATGCTGAAGCTACTTTATAAGGTTGTCATGGAATTTCAGTAAGTTTATATACATTAAATGATTAGAGTATAACTGGCACCTAATTAGCATCTAATAAAATTAACTATTATTATTCTTACTCATTTATTTTCATGTTCTTTTTTCCTCTACTACATTTGTGTGCCATGTTGCCTATACATGGGGATTAATATTTTCTTAGGTTTCCCACATAAAAGGGAGCTATCAGTGAGTCCCCTTAAAAGATAAGATATATATGTACTTAAGCCCTAAAATGCTCTTTGTGAGAAATAATGAGAATTGTAGTAAGAGTAGTAAGAATTATCATTTTGTTATTAAAGCAGGGAGTTTCAGTCAAATTATTACAGTTTTCTGTTAAAAACCAAAAAATTTAATTATCACATAATTCTAAAGGGATACCAATGGAAACATGAGGCTGAGACACTGTGATGCTCACTGGGATTTCTACTCTACTACCTAAACATATAAACCACTTTCCAGTTTTTAGATTCTCCTCAGTTAATGCTGCATGTGACCATAATTCATCTTTGTCTTACATCACTATTTTTCAAAGTACTGTATGTTCATTAACCTATTGTCTGTATGGGTATTACAATTAAATACATGGACATAAAGTTTTCTTATAAGGTTCTTTTCAGAGAATTAAAAAAAAAACTCCCAATCTTCTACATTAGAACCACCTTAAAATATAGAAAGAACAGGGATCTGTGGGCTGTCCCAAATCTGCAAGACATGAAAGACCTCTCATCACTCACTTTTTCAGGCCTCAGGATCAAACTAGCTCTAAAAAAAGACAATGTGAGTTTTTTCTGAGAGAGAGAAGCAATGGGGGCCATTGTCATTCTTGTCACTTTTCAAATGGATTGAGCTGTCAGGGGAGTTATTTGTCTACCAAACACCGACCAGAACTCATTAGTTAAACATAGATCATGTGAAGTACAGGGAGCAGCATATGGAGAGGTGTTGTGCTGATAAACTTAAAAACAGTTTTGTTTGGTTACAAATTGTTTTAATAGTTATGCTTTATCATTTAGTTTGTACTTCGTGAATATTGTTATTTACACATAATGAAGAATCAGGGGATTGTGAAAGGAGATCAATAATGAATATACTAAAGTTGTTATAGAAAATCTTTGTAGATTTACATATATTACACATATATGCATATGAAAAAAATACTTTTTTGCTTCCATACATTTTTTCTAAAATTTTAGGTGAGGCCAGGTGCAGTGACTCACATCTATAATCCTAGCACTCTGGGAGGCCAAGGTGGGAAGATCACTTGAGGCCAGAAGTTTGAGACCAGCCTGGGCAAGAGCAAGACTGCATCACTACCAAAAATAGAAAAAATTAGCTGGGCTTGGTGGCATGTGCTTGTAGTCCCACCTGCTTGGGAAGCTGAGGCAGGAGGATCAATCCCTTGAGCCCAGGAGTTGGAGGTTGCAGTGAGCTATGATGACACCACTGCACTCTAGCCTGGGTGACAAAGCAAGACACTGTCTCAAATAAATAAATAAATACAATATAATAAAATGAAATAAAATTTCAGGTGAAATTCTAATTCATTCATTCATTTGTTTCTTTCATTTATAAAACAAATATACCTTTAGCAGCCATTAAGTTCCAGGGACTCTGGTAGGCAAAAGAAACTAAAGGCAAAAAGACTGCCCTCAAGAAACTTGTATTTCTTGTGCGGTGATTTTCAAAGCATAGTCCTTAGACCACCTACATGAGATATACTTTGGGTAATTGTTAACAATGCAGACATCTGGCCTCATTCCAAATTATAATTTCTGTGAGTGGGTTTCCAAAGTCTGTATTTTTAACATACATCCTAGTTGATTCTTTTGCTTTTAAAATTTTTCACACTGATCTACTGCACTTAATGCTACACTTAATGTGGTGTGAGAAACAACAAATGCATCAGCATTTCTCACCCGAATATTTTCTACTTGTCATCAGGTGGTCTGTATGCACTTTAAAGTCTGAAAAGCTATGATCTGGTCTATGTGATTTCTGGAGCCAACCATATGATGAAGCTATGTTGTATTAATACGTCTGAAGAGTGATGTGGAAGACACCATCCAAAAATATTCTCTAGAACTTGAATGCCACCAATACACATTATTCTATTTTTAACATTTCTCAGGTGAATCTGTTTAAACTACTATAATTTACTTGGGCTTCTTACGTTTTGCTTGTTTGTTTTTGTAAATTTCTATTGACACTGGAAATTTAAAGAATAGCAATGTATGGTTTGAGCTGGGTCAGTTCGTGTCCGTCTGAATGCCTGTTATAAGCCTGGTGGAGGAGCATGTGGACAATACATACAGATAGACAAAAATGAGGACATCGGAAGTCAAAGTTAGCTCAACCCATCTTCATTCATCCACTCACTCATATTCAACAAATATTTACTAAGCTTCTTCCTTGAGCCAGGAATATGAACACTATTTAAAATATTTATAAAAACAAATATGTATTGACCATTTTTACTATATATCAGTGTCTCTCCTTAATTGTCACCTGCATTTCTGCATTTAATTTTCACAATCCTGTAATGGAAGAACAGTGGTTAGTACTGTCTTACAAGTGAAAAAGCCCAGAGAAATAGAAGGACTTGCTCAAAGTCTCCCAGCTAAAATGGTTTTTATTTATATCTGTCTTATCAGAGCCCTTCCATTTAACGTCTGTGCCATACTATTGCACAGAGTTCTGGGAATTAGATCACCAAAGTTCTTAATTTGACACACAGGTGAAAAAAATACATGATGAATATTCTACATTTGAGGTAAACAGGAGCTTCAGAGTTAGGGGAGATCAGAGGTGTTTCCTGGGTACCTGTGCAGGAAAGGGACATGGCCTTGTAACCAAATGGAGCGGCACAGACAACAGCACAACACATGAGCGAACACATCATGTTTAGGCAACAATAAAATGTCTTAGTTTTGCTGGAGTGTAAGTTTGGAGACGGGGGAAGAAGTCAGAAATGATGGACAGAAAGAAAAGGAGCAGATATCGAAGACAAGTTTATGCCATGCCAAGAATCTTAAATTTCTCCTATAGGTGATAAAAAGTCTCTTGAATAATTTTGAACCAATATATTATTATATTTCACTTCAGATAAATTAATTTTCAAAGAATGGTATAAACCTTTAGGTAATAATGAATCCAAATGGTTTGTGTCTGCAAATTTTAGTCTTCTGGGGGAACACATAGAGGTAACAGCTGTGTTTCCGAGAGAGTCTGTGGGCATCCTGACCCCGAGGAAAGGGTGAGCATGACATGATTTCTTATACCAGTGGCCAAGACCTGCTCAGCAGGCTTTTTGACCTGAAAAATTATGTGTGCACACTTTTATCACCATGAGCCAGTGTTGTTATTCTAGCAGGTCTGGTGCATTCAAAAAATTATTTTGTGTTTACCTTTACCACCCTGAGTGATTTTTAAGACATCATTTAAAAAAAGTAATGCCTAGGTTATTTGGTACTTTGGGGTTCTAGAAACTACATATTACTGGATACAATAACTAATGGTACCAGACTCTATTGACATCTGCAAGTCTCCACTGGGAAGTTTGGGAAGTAATGCCTTAATAACAACACCAACTCCAAGTACTCAGCAACATGATACTTGAAAACCTTTATGTGATGAAGCCATCTGACTAACCATCCAAAGGCGGTGTAAATACAAACAATAGACATAGATGATTATAGAATCCTCATTGTTTAACCCTCCTCAGGACTATTCAAGCCACACACACGTATCTTCTTATATAAATAGAAAAAAATAAATATTTCTAAAAGTTTGAATTCCAATTTGATTTTAAAATGAGCTAAATTATAATTGACTAAATCTTTAAAATTGAGTGAACTTAGTCCCAATTTTGGGCATGGATGGATGGGAAAGAAGAAGGACTTTATCAACAGATGACCCTGTTGATAGCAAATACCCATACTCCTTTTTAGTATTCTGGGATCAGCTGGCAAATGGAATGAAATTATGTTTTGGTGCAATCTTTTCTTGATAACAAAATTTCGAGGAATACTAGTTTTGATCTCACCGATATGATTTCTAGTATGTGCTACCTGTATCATATGAAGCAAATAATCCTTGGTTTCTTCCTTTGAAGTTGGCCTGGCATTAGCTCAGTAGGGTAGGGTTGTTTGTTATTCTTCCTAGCTATGCGACATTGCTTACAAGACTGGATAAAGCAGAGAAGATCTTTAGCTTAGTGTTTTCGTTTTTTTTTTAATGATCCAAATCAGTATAGGAATTCAGACATCACTGCCTTTATACATTGGCAAACTCCATTCTTTATACGTTTTTCATAGTAACAGCACTTTTTTGTATGTTTCTTTACTGTTCCTCTTTTTGCATAGCAGTGGAGTCCATTCACTGTTTGTTCCACACAGTATATCTTTCTAGGTCATACCCTAGAAAGAATTTTAATGAGAGTTATAAATCTACAGTGTTGAGATACCAGGAAATCTCTTCCTGACCTTATCCTTCATCATTCTCACATGAGAATTTGGTATGACTTTGAGTAATGATGTGTTTTAAGAAAGCATATTATAGAAATAGGTGGTGCCCTTTGCTGTACAACAAGGATGCCATGAGCCTACTGGTCCTGCCAATAGGCCATTCTGTTGGTTGTTGGTTTTCCAGCAGTAGAGATGTCATTAAGAAGTCTCCTTTTCCCAAATTAAGCTGTTTTTCTTTTTAGCTGCCTCATTATTTTTTTTTGCAACCAATAACCTATGTTTAGCAGAAAGAACATTGGAAGTCATGAAAATGCATGTTTGAATTCAGGTGTAGTCACCTGCCTGCTAAGTGATTCTTAGTTCTCACATCTGTAAAATGGATAAAACAAAGCCAACTGCAAAGGATTGCTATAAATTTTAAGTATGTAATACCAATAAAATTCTAACATTTTGTCTGCCACTGAGTATGTCATCATAAATACCTAGTGTCATAGCTATTGTAATATTTTGGACACATTTTACTCTTGGTTGTTGACTCACGGAGTGTTAGAACTAAAACATTTCTGAATTTCAGTGCCTCGTGTTGCAGAACGGGAAGGCAAGGGATAGAAAGGACAAATGAGTTGATCAGAAAGCAGGTCATAAATAGAACTAGCTCTCCTCAAACCATCTTGATCCTTCGATTTCAATTCATGATTATAATTTATTTTATAATATCTGCCCTGTGTTGATATTTCCCCACTGACAGCAGCATTCCATCAGGGACTCTGTCTAATGTTTCATGTGAAACCCTTGGACATTGTTATATTTCTCATGATAAATAATTTCATAATTTTAATAGTTATTTCAGCAATGACATATGCAAAATTACCTCACTGAAGAGTGTCGTCTGACCTAAGCCACAGTCTATAGACCAGAGATGTAGCACATTTCCCTGGCTAAACAGTGCTCTTAAATATATTTAATCCTTTTTAGGCAAATAAACTAAAACAATTCATTTAAGGAGTTATGAGAGTCAAACTATTTTTTGAGTCTCTAACTGATACTTCATGTGCTAATAGAGAAAAATTTATTGTGCCAATTTTTTTTCCTTAACACCTAAAGTGATGTGGCATGACTGATCTAGCCAATCTTGAATATTAGAAAAAGATGCATAATCACATGCATCTTAAAAAGGTCAGATTTATATGAAAAATCAGCTGATTGGCTTTAAATGAATGTAATCTAAGATCAGAAAATTTGAGCGTGACCTTGTGGATTTTGAAGTTGTTATCTGTAAGCACCCTTGTCACAATATGTAGACATATAAATTTTAACAATTTGTATACTTACTCATTTGTAATTGTCTTCACTGGAAAGCACACAAGCATCATAACGTTCAGTGACCAACACCTACCACATATGACTAGCACAGATGATATAGTGAACTCTCCATTATTCAGAAATTGACCAGTCAACTGGTACATTAACTGGGTTGCTCATTTTTCCTTCTCTCTCCTTGTTGTACATCCTGTAGTTACAACAGTACTCATGAGCAACTCAAACATAATGAAGAAAAGAAACCAAAAAAAAATTCAAATTAAACTATCATTTTATGAGTAAATTATTTTTTAGTTTAAAAGTTATGGAAAAAGCATTTTAAACATTGACTTTTATTGGAAGATTTGAGTTTCTGTATACTTAATATGCAGAACTTTTCCTCTTCACTGTTTCTACAAAACTCTGTCTTGTAATCATCAATGATCTATTTTAACAAGTGAAGGACAGACGTCATAATATTAATTTATCAATTACATTAGTTCATGAGGGCTTTTTTGTTTGATTTAGTTTGGCTTCTTTTACTAATTTTATGAGTAATTTTCTCAAGTTTATGTTCGCACAAGAGAGCCATTTGGTGTATGGTGGAAGGCAGTTTGTGTGTATGTATGTGTCTGTGTGTGTTGTTTAATATCAAATAAATTCAAACTACTTTTAATTTTAAACTGACCAGTTGTTTTCATATAAAAGTAATGATACTAAATATTTTGGTAAGGTAAAAAGAGAACTTAAGACTCTAGCAATTAATCTAGGTGTAAGCAACTTAAAATTGTTCCCATCTGTAAAACCATGATATTCACAAATGATACTATTTTAAAGCAATGACATAAGCCAGCTCTGATTACAAAAGACATAATTCTTGCTTAATGAAATAGAAGTATGCACTCAAAACCATACCATTTTAATTCTTGGAAACTTTGAGGCTTAGATAGATTCTTACCCTTCACACCCCATGGGTATTTTTAACAAACCACATAGTATGATTCTCTGCTTGGGTGAGGAAATAAAATATGAATCTTTCTCTAGAGGACTCTTATGTATATTATATCCAATTAGTTCTACATTGGCTCTGTGAAGTCCTCCTAAATCAGAGTGGGTGATAACTGCTATTTGCAACCACAGATTCAACCTTAGCTTGTCACTTGAACAGTTAATGCTTGGCAGTAGCAACTTATTTTAATATAGGAGACATCTGGCAAATATCTTGATTAGATATCAAAACATTTAAATGTTCAAAAATATTATGGGGAGAAGGACATATCCAAATATAATCAGCTTAAATGTACAGTGACATTTTACTTATTGAATAATTTGTTGTTATTATTTTTCACAGTTCTTTTCATTCTTTGCATAAATTTATTTTATATGAATTTTAATTATTTTACTTTATACTTTCTGTTCTTGTCTCCTGTGATTTTTTAAAAATCAGAATTGCCATTTCCTTGACATTATTACAGATTGAAATGTGATTATATTTCATGTTTTAATTTTGTTTTTGTTCTATAAGCTTTATCTGGTACATATTAAACATGGACCATACTCCCATTTAATCTTGTTCATGTTCAGAAACCAAAGTTGCAGTGGTATGGCTCCCATGATATTTTTCATCATTTATTATTTAAAAGCAGTTGAGAATTAGCAATTTTAACAACAGTAACGTGTGTTTATGTAGTTCCATTGAACAATTAGGATAATACTTGATCCACAGAATACACTGAAAATTTTACAAATTAGAAGTATGCTGAATAGATCGATAACTTATACTGAGAATAAATGTTGAATAAATAAAACATATTTTATCATTCTCTTGACTCTTCTAATCAATTATCTAATTTCTAAAAGTTTATTTGCACTTTATCCTTTTAAGTCCATTTGTAATGTCATTGCTCTTTGGTAGCAATACTAAATATTAATTAAATTTTAACTATTTCAATAACTATTACATTATGATTGAAAAAATTACTGTGTATTCGATTTAATCTTAATGTTTCTCAGCTTCAAAAAATATTCATCTCTGGTCATATTTTCATTAGTCCAAATTATTTCCAATCAGATTTTAATCATTTCTTTTTCATTCTTTTAAAGCAAACTTCAATGTTTCCTCCTTTCTTCTTTTATGAGTCTAAATGCTGTAGAAGAACAATATTTAATGTGAGTCATACACACATTTTTAAAACAAAAAAAATAGCATCTTGGTAGGTAAAGAAATGCTCACTTGCGTTCTCAAAATAAGATAGAATTAAAAAATACTTTGCTTAATAGGAACAATTTCTAAAATCAAAAAACCTTCTGAAAGTAATACATAAAATAAATATTAATAACATAAAGAGAGGCTAGTACTTCTTGTCAATTTTCACCTACCACAAATATTTCCTACCAGACCCCAATAAATTCCCCTATTGTGAACCTGCTTCACACCTGCTTATCTGAATCCTACTTGTTTCTTCGTCCTTAGTCCTCCCTCTCCCTGAATTGCCCACTCATCTACCTTGCCCACAGCTCACTTATACCTTGAAAATGTAATAGCCTCTGTGCATGTCATTGTTTTCCTCTCTAGTGAGATCTCATCTTTTACATTTACTTTTACATATAAATGTTTTATTTGCTTAATCAAACTGTAAAGTTATTGAGGACTGGGGACATGTTTTTTGCTTTTGGATTGCCCATGATATTTGTTACAGTGCCATGATGAACAACGTATTTTATGTCTACATTTGGATGCCCCAATATATCTACTACTCCTCCTATCATCACCTTTTCTTCCCTTGTTTTCTTCCATGTTTCTCAATTGACTGTATCTAGCATGCCTGCCATTGGCCAAACCAAATAAGAGAAGTCATCTTCTCCAATCTAATAAATCAGTAAGTCTTATCTGGAGTTCCTTCTTAACATGTCTTGAATTTATCAATCTCTCTCATTGACACTGTCGGAATCTGAGTCATAGCACCAAATATGTCAGTATCTGAGTCATGGCACCAAAACTGTCAGGGTGGCAGTCTGCCCTTGGGTCTTGGTGTGCTCTTGGCTGAAGAATTATCAAACACACCAAAGTGTCAAGTCCAGACTCTTATCCCAGTCTTCTGGCTCCTTTCTTGGAAAAATCACCAGCAGGGCTAATGTGGCAGAATAACCTCATGCAGGAAGCCGTTTCACAAGAGCAGCTCTTTACTGTAGAACAAAATGGGTCTGTCTGCGAGTGGAGAGAGACTGACTCACTCACTCACTCACTCACTCACAGACCCACTCTCACTCTGACTTCTCAGATTGTTTCCTTTTATTAGCCCAGTCTGGGGAGGACTCTTGGAAGGTTTGAGATGTTATCAAATGATCACCAGGTGTCCTCAAAATTCCATCTCTGTATATGAGCTCCCTCTCTGAAAGCTCACCTGGGGTTGGGGGCGCTGAACCACAGTGCATATTCAAGCTAATGGCATAATAATTACCCTTAGGTTACTCTAGGTCATTTTCTACATCCTGTCGCACCTGGGCTGGGGCATTCCCAGACTGATAAAGCATTCCCTCCTTCCCCAGGTGTAGCAGTTGCTTGGAATAAGATTAAGGATGGAACAACATCAAAATGGAGCGCCCACACTTATCCTTCTTCCCAGGTGGAGCAATTGCTTGAAACAGCACTAAAGCAGTGAACGCTTGTTCTGAGAAGAACCTGAAAAGAGCCGGAGATCCCAACTATCCATAATACCTAGCAACACTATCCTACTTCAGGCCACTGTTATCTGTTAATATAACCTAGCTTGCAATGGCCTTCTAACTTATACAGCTGCTCAGAATTGCTTCTCTGCAAACACTTGTTTATTCTATAGCCAGAGTGGTATTTCTAAAATGAATACTTAAGATAATCTGCTTAAAATTACCAATGACTTTTCATTTGATTCATGATAAAGTCCAAACTGAGCAGAGTAGCATTAAAAGGAACTTTATGGTCTGGCCTCTGCCCACTTTGCCACCCCATGCCAAACAGCTGTCTTCTTCACTCTCAGTAGCTTGTTACACTGAATTACGTCAAATACTTGCCATTTTGTGTAACATGAGGCTTTTCTACACATGCTTCCTCTTGTTGGTATATTGTTTATATACTCAGTTTAATTAATCAATATCTTTTGGTCTTATCTAAGATGTTTTCACAAAGGCTTAGCTGATTGCTCTCCACAAAAAGAAAATTTTGTACTCTTTGAATTTACTTGCATAATTTCTTCCAATTTACTTATAAAATTTATTATACTTCTCCTTATTTTAACACTTGCTACCTACTATTATGACAAATTTTGTTTCCTGAGTCATCTGTAGGTAAGTTAACTGCAGTGAGCTATATCTTCCCCCATAGTTTTATCCCCAGCACTTGATAAGAATGTTTAAAAAATATTTTTTAATGAGCAAATGCATGGTTGGGTAGATGGATGGTTAGAAAAACAATTTTAATACATAATAAACCTATGTTGAATGAATGAGTAATGAAATTTATAGAGCACTAATAGAACAATATACAACTTTCCTTTAAAATGCATTTAAGTCCATTTAATAATTAATTAATGTTATTATGATATAAATAATAATAATGATGAAGTTGAGCATCAAAGGTCTTAAGAGGTAACATTATTGAGCATTTATTGTATGCTGGATATTGTGCTATACCCATTTGTATGACTATCACGTATGCCACTCATAATTGGTGATTTTCTTACCAACCATGAGAAAACAGAATAATTATCAGACTGTATTGAGCCAACTCTGGTTTCTGTTTTAACACCAAAACTATTTACTTACAATTTTTTATTCTTTGACCCTACCTATACAATGGAGACAATATTTGATGATGTTATAACAATATAGTTATGAGAAGTGAGGCAAGATGTTGAAAATGATTTTAAACTCTTATACTACAGAAATTTGATATAAGCCATTCCTTTTCCAAATTATGATTTATATTTCTTCAATACCATAAACTAATATTACCCTCATTCATATAAAAAGTACTCCACATCTGAATCATTCGTTTCAGCCAATCTGATATAGTCACTAAATCCCAAATAGCCATGATGTCATGTGTGAAGACAGTATTGTACTTTTCTGCACTTTTCTTCCTGGGTTCAACTGGCAATTTAGCTCTGATAGGTACCTCTTTCTAACTTCTTTATCTCTATAGATTTTTTAAGTGGCATTTGGATATATGTAAGTTACCTCAAATCTTTTTTTGGAATAGTCTAGGGAGAAAATGAGCCAAAAATCATGAAAATAAAATTCCGGTTATAACTAAAAAGGAAGGAGGATGTCCTCAGTTATCAAGTTATACTAATTTTTTTAACCACCACATCAGGATTCCAATAAGGCTATAAGGTGAATTATTTCAAAAGAAATTTATAACAGAGCAAAAATGGCAGAGAAAGGAGCTCAAAAAATCCATCTCTTTATAAAAACAACACAAAAGCTGACAAAAACTGTCTAAATTGACTTTTTTGGGGACTCTGAAAACTAACCAAAATGCTGCAGAAATCAGGGGAACATTTAATCAGGAAACACCAGCTGAATCTTGCTAAGAACAATGGGCTTTGCAGTGTTTTAATTTACCCTCATCCCATCCCATGTTCCTCATCTTAGTTGTGGCAGTAAAAAAAAAAAAAAGTCCTTTATTTCTAGTACAGGTATCCGTACTGGAGGGGGCAATTGAAAAATGGAAAATAACAAGTGTTGGCGAGGATATGAGGGAACTGGAAAACCAATTCTTCATTGATAGTAGCATAAATGATGTAGCCACTGTGGAAAACAATTAGGCAATTCCTCCAAAGCTAACCGTGGAGTTCTTATGTGACCAAGCAACTTCACTCCTAGGTCTAACTAAGAGAATTGAACATACACGTTCACACAAAAACTCCTGTTCATAGCAACATTATTCAGTGGCTATGGCTGAGATGAATTAGCAGTGACTGCTTAATGATTGCTGGTTTTCTATTGGGGGTGATGAAAATATATTTAGAATTAAGTAATGATGATGTTATTTAATTCCATCAGTGGAATTAAATTAATTCCATCAGTGGTGATGGATCATTTTAATTTTACTAAAGATCCCTGAATTTCTTGAGTCCAGAAGTTTGAGATTAGTCTGGGCAACATAGCAAGACTCTATCTCTACAAAAGTTTTTAGAAAATTAGCCAGGTGTTATGGTGCATACTGGTAGCCCCAGTTATTTTGGGAGGCTGATGGGGGAGGATCATTTGAGCCCAGGAGTCTAAGGCTGCAGTGAGCTATGATCGAGCCACTGCATGTTAGCTTGGGTGACAGAGCAAGACCCCATGTCTAAAAAATTAAAATTAAAAAAAGACCACTGAATTGTACACTTTAAAATAGTTAAAATGATAAAATTTTGTCTCAATTTTTAAACACTTACAAAAGAAATTTATAATAGAAATTTTAAATATAGATACAAATGTGAAAAACAGTGAGAATATATTTCATGGCCTGTTGTACATTCAGTGTGAGGTTTGTTTGATGAAAATTCCTTTCTTTTCTTTTCAACTTTTTCTCTGGAACTTATATCATGTTAAATTAGGTTTTCCCAATATCCACTTGCAGAATATAGTGCAGTATTATAGCTTTCCTATTAGACTATAAGTATTTTGAGGGTAGAAACCTTTTTTTCAATTTAGTTTACTGTTGGCAACTAGCTTAATGGTCTACAAATAATGTACGTATCAATAAATACCTAATGAATTAATTTTCTGGCTTAGGACAAGAAAGCTAATATATTATCACTGACAGTGCCTTGCCCCATTCTTACCTTCAGGTTTGAATATAAAAAAAACATGGTTTCTATCATAGGTTCAAGTAGGATGGTGCCACTAACACATGTTAGGTACACAGAGATCACTCAATTGATGACCATGGTATTAGGATTTAAGTTAACGTAATCTTCAGGTACCCATGAAAATTTACCTTGTGTAGTATGATCACTTATTATCATCTATGTTTTCAGTACTGAGTGCTTTGTGTCTCCTTAGAGTCTTAGAATAATGTAAAAGAAAATAGAGAAGAGATCCATTTTCCAATAAGAGGGAATTTCAAACCATTATATAATTGACATTGACAGATTTGCATGTGGCTCTTCCTTCCTAACAGCAATTTTTTGAAACACGTGTCTGCTAACTAAGTTCTGTCATTATTTACATACATAGGCTTCATTGCAAAATTCACCAAGGGACACAATGGACTGTCTCTTTAATAATGTTATTAGTAAATAAAAGTGTTCTGTTGGGTTTCTTTTTGTAGTTTCTTATAGCAATCTAAGTTAAATTAAGTTTTAACTAAACAACTAAAGTTAACATTCACTTCCTAAATTTAGCTTTTGGTCTATGATATTTTCATGCCTGATCTTTACTTTAGAAATGTGTATCATACCTGCTATACACAATTTCTTTTCAAATTATAATGTGTTTGGATTTCAGCTTGTGCTATATTTCTTTGCTCACATATTATTATTTTATTCCAGCATTCCTTTTGAATTGCCCACTCTCCTTTAAGAATAATGCTGCTATTTATTTTTGTGATGATGGAACTAAACTATGCTATTGGTCTGCCTTGGCTGCCATTTCTCATTTCTCATCCAGGTTGTTTTCTTTCAACGAGTCTAGCTTTTATTAAAGAAAAAAAAGATGACACAAATTAGTAATGTTTTCACTACTTCAGACCCCTGAAAACTGTGTATTCCATCATTCTCTTGAATTTCCATACAGCCTGTCCTGGTTTTAATCTATTTTTCATAAGTTACAGAGCTATTCAACTCAACACAAGAGGTAACACAAATAAAACTTACTCCAAGGACGACCAGTAGAAATTTTTTTTTGCTTGTTTGTTTTGAAGCTTACTATAAGTGATAAATATAACAGAATTCCAAATAACTTATCAATATCATTCTTGGGGAAAGTGCCTTTTATCCCCAGTGATTATAGAACTCAATTTCTTTGAGAAAGTTTTTGGTGGAAGAAAACAACAGGTCAAGAACCACTTGAACAGGTAAGTTTGAAGGAGTTCTTCAAACTTGAAATTTTATTCTCTCAAGTTCACAATTTCTATAGTAAATCTCAAAAATAAAATGAGTATTTCATGAGAAAATTATTGGAAAATGTTCATTTTTCAACCAGTTGTCCAAGAGTGATTTGAAGGTGACTCATTGCAATGACTGGCAGAAGTGGCATAGTGTGTCTGCCACCCAATTCTGGAAAGGAGGGCTGACTGCATCCCCTTTTACTCAAGCTGCTATAAAGGAGAATTTGCTTATAATTTCAAATTTTAATATTTTATAATTTTTACTGTCATAAATATTTGCTATTCATTGGCCTTTTCTGTCATATACAAAATCTAGGGTTTGGTTGATATGATACGAAAAATGTGTCATATTAAGCTCACTCCTAAAAATTAATTTACCATGCAACATATATAACATACAGAAATTATAAAGAATACAATGAGTAGGCATATCTGCTACCAAGATTAATAAATAATATATTGCTGAAGGTCAAATATCCCTTTTTCTTTGCTTCTTGAACATGTCCCCAAGAAGTAAATTTGCTTCCATTATGTGACTCCTTTGAATTTCCCTATATGTTTATTGCATATGTATGGCTCCTTAAACAACAGTCAGGGGTTGGAGGGTGGAGAAGAGTTGATAGGTTACAATTTGCACAGAGAATGTATGAGTCAAGGACACTGTAATGTGGAAATCAGTATGAACGGAAGAATAGGCCCAGGGTCACTAAAGTACTGTTATGTCTAGGATCTGAGAAATCTAAGTCACTGAGGGCACATTATTTTCATAGGTGCTAAATATCTAGTCAATGTCAACATAAGTTCAAGGCTACACATCTTCCCTCTTCAAATGGCCCAAAATGGATGAGAAGGAGAAGGACACTGAGACAGGAGAAGAGGGTGAAGCAGCAGAGGAGAAGGAGGAACAGAAGGAGCTCATAGCCATGCCTAATTTTACAACCATAATCTTTGCCTGCTACAAAATTGTCTGAAACAACTTGAAATCAAGAATAGGAAATCTATTTTAATTTCTTTTCTTATCACTATGGCATTTACCAGTATGCATCCACAAATGAAAGCAGTTTAGAAATAGAAATCACTGGACTCACAAGGTTCATTTTCTCAACTTTAGTCTAAAAGAGGAGAACCAGTCTCCCATTCCCTCACCTCTGCCAAAACCAAACCAAAACAAAAATCTTGGATCTTCTTTCAATTTTTTTCTACCAAATCTGATACCCAAAAACATTTTACAACTGGAACTTCTTTTTCCTGCTCAGGCCTTCCCTGACTCCCTTAGACAGGAACTAAATCAAAATATGACCGAACACCAACTTATCCCGGCAGGATATTCCCTACCCCCATCACCACGTACCAGTTACTTGCTCTGCTGCCTGAGATGGAAATAGAGTTTTGGCTGCAAAATGCATTCTTCTTGCATTTATTATACAAGACAAAAAAACTATTTTAGAGTTGAATGGTGGGATGGAAGTATTATTTTTAAAAACCATACATTTTACTAAAGATTTGTAATTTTCTTGCTTTTTGAAGTATACTATTTTAATTGACTATCCCAGAAACCCTATGAAAGTAGGTAGGGTAGATGCACTAGACCCATTGACAAGATAAGACAACCAGCGGCTCAGTGACTTGCTGAGAAGGTATAGACTTGCTCCTTTTAGTAGGTGAAATTATCTTTCTGTGGAAGGGACAGAGTTTGTTTTTGCATTTAGTTCTATTTTTTTTTTTTTGAGACAGAGTCTCACTGTGTTGCCTGGGCTAGAGTGCCGTGGCATCAGCCTAGCTCACAGCAACCTCAAACTCCTGGGCTCAAGCAATTCTTCTGCCTCAGCCTCCCGAGTAGCTGGGACTACAGGCATGCGCCACCATGCCTGGCTAATTTTTTCTGTATATTCTTAGTTGTCCAATTAATTTCTTTCTAATTTTTAGTAGAGACCGGGTCTCACTCTTGCTCAGGCTGGTTTCAAACTCCTGAGCTCAAACAATCCGCCCGCCTATGCCTCCCAAAGAGCTAGGATTACAGGCGTGAGCCACTGCGTCCGGCCTATTTTGTTTTGATTTTAGTAAATGTGCATGTGATACCAACGAACAAAACATCAAGGAAGCAAGGATGTGGTAAATTATTCACTTTATGGTTTCAAAGATCTTCTGCTTTATGAATATCAACTTCACAGATCAATAGATAATGGGTGTAAATCATTGTCATTAGATTGAGAAGTTGGACAGGGCTCTTGAGGTCATTCAGGACAATCATTAAGGGACAATATTGCCCCAACGTCTCTGGGAAAAAGTGAGTTCGTCCGGATTTGAGTTTGTGTGAGAAGCTTGACTTGGACTGGAGGCAAGCCTGCTTTCTCTTTGATTTATTCACAAACCAGTAAATAAGGAGGACAAAGATTACAAAGAATGTTGAGGGTTAAAATTTTTACTCTGTTTACACTAGAACATCTTATCTGTATCTGCTCTGGGGACTTAGGAGATTTTCCATTTTGCCTAATTAGGGGTTTCTATGGGCAGAATTATCTGTGGCTTGCCACAAGAAATCACCAAGACTCTGTGAGAACATACCCTATAATGGATGACAACATCATGGAACTTTCTCAGTTCAGAAAGTACTGATTGCAGCCTTTCTTCTACAGCGTTCACTCTGAAATCAAGCTAATTTTCAATCTTACCATGGGAAGAAACACACTCCTAAAAGATTGCCAGTTTCTACTGGTCAGTTATGAGCTCCTTTCTTTCATAAAGACCAGAAAGTTATCTCTTAAATTTCCAACTCTTTGTCCTGTTTTTGCAGTCTGATACAGCAAAGAAAAAGTCAATAGTCTTTTTTGGAAGATAGTCTTCAAATATTTGAATGAGTTACCTTTTCTCCACAACCACTCCCAGCCTTTGCCTTAATCTTTGTTTTTCTCGTCTTTGTTTTTCTCGTCTCCAACTTCTGATACATCTCCTCCCATGAACAAATTCCTATTATGTTTTTTGTCTTCACCAGAACATTTTCCAGTGTATCACTGTCCTTATAAAATGTAGATCTTGTAACTAACCCCAGAGTCTCAATCATTCTCCCAGGATATTGTATGTCTAGAAATTCATTCCTATGTAATTCATTCCTATGTAATTTGGTAATTGTATACCATCAGTCATCCCACTGATTGCTTCATCTTCCAGTGGGAAAGAAGGAAGGAAGGAAGGGAGGGAGGAAGGGAAAAAGAATAAAAGGATAAAAAGAAAGAGAGAGTAAAGGAGGGAGGGACAAAGAGAAGGAGAGAAAGAAAGAGAGAGAGAAAGAAAAAGGAAAGGAAAGGAAAGGAAAGGGAAGGGAAGGGAAGGGAAGGGAAGGGAAGGGAAGGGAAAGGAAGGGAAGGGAAAGGAAGGAAGAAGAGAGGGAGGTAGGGAGGAAGAAGAGGGAGGAAAGGAAGGAAGGACAAAAAAAGAAAAATGAGTTTACTTTGGCAAAATATGTTTTTAATAATTCTTCCAAGTTTTAGAGTTCCCTTCTTTCCCCGTGTAAGGTCTCACAGACTATCTCATGAACGTTGCAGTAGATATTTCTTGTTTGCCTATGTAATATTCACTTTCTCTTTTTCCTAGTAGCAATGCCATAATTTTCTAAGGGATCCTCAGGCTCCCTCTCTCCCTGGCCACGTGCTTTGGTAGAGCTCTGTGTAATGCCAACTTTAGTAGACGCTTGAAATGCTGGTCTGACCAATGAGATTACTTTATTTCCCCATCCATTGATGATTGGTTCAGAGATGGACCTCTGACCTATTCATAACCAATCAGAACTAATCTCAGAATTTTTGTTGACAAGATCAGAATAGATTCTATTTCAACAAGAATTGGAGGAAAGTTTGGGACTGTTAGAGGCCCCAGGAGGTATGAGGTGGTGTTGGGAAGGAACGCCAACGTAAAAAAAGGAGCCGGGAAGTGGAAACAGCTTCCTGATCCCTGGAAACATAGGAAGCAAACAGAAGTCACTTCTACCTGCGAACTTTTCAGTTTATGATCCTTTTTGTTTAAGCCAATTTCATCTGGGTTTCTTTTATTTGCTGTGGAAATAGGCATGGCTAATCACATTTATTTTCCCAAAGTAGACATCAAATTTCACTAGCTTTCCAAATCAATATTTTCAATTTAAAACATGAGGATGCTGTGTGCACATCATTAGCATTCTATTAATATTTTTCCAATACTTACCTTTAAAGCCATTTACTAATAAAATAATTGTTTATCAGCTCACTATTGAACTATCCTAAGCTACATGAGGGCAAGAAGCATCATTTATATTGTTGACCCTTATGCATTTAACACAGTGCCAGGTACTTAGTTAAAACATCATAATATTAATTGACAATAGATAGATGATGATAAATAGACAGATAGATGATAGATATATAGATAGATAGACAGAAAGAAAAAAAATAAATGAACTTTCTGTCCACTTTGTCATGCTCTACAGTTCTCCAGAGGTTAATGGCATATGCTTTGGGAACTCATTCACAACATCTTGTATCACTGCAACAGGTTTCATCTTCTGATCACAGCCTTCCTGAAAGATTTTTACCTTCTCACTTCATTCTGGATCATCATATTTCCTGTCTAGGGAATGTTCACCTCAGGCTAATAAGACACTGAGCTCAGAAAGATGTTCCCCAAACTCTATAACCTTAGAACATTTTCCTGGTAAGATATGGACATGATGCTCACCTCACTTGGAAGAACAGACATAGCATATCTACAACCATACATCTCACTGTCTCACTGAGACTCCATGCTCCCTGCATCATCTCATAATAAATTAAAAATTCTTCCAAGATCGAGAAAAAAAGAAAAAAGAAACAGAAATTCCTTGTAACACCTAACTCTCCTTAAACAATTAACCGGGGTCTGAGTACCTTGGAGACTCTTTTAAGACTCTTAAAATTCTGTTTGTCTTCTCCCCACCCATTGCAGTTAAAAGGCTATGAATTACCACAATTAGCAATATTGGTAAATGTCGGAAATCATCTTTTGACCTCACAGGAAATAATAGAAGAACAAAAATAGAGATTTCTCTCCTATGTAGGCACTTGTTTAAAAGAAGCATCTGACCTCTGCAGGATCTTCTGTAAAAACTATTATATTTCATCTATTGTTATTAAAAATTCATAGACAAATGGAGATGAAAATGACTATTTACTTTTTTTTTCATTCATGCCAAAATTAGCCAAATGGCTTTTGCAGCTGCTTATTTCCAGTTGTTCTTTGCAATGGAAAAGTGCTATCAATTTATGAAGGAGGGAGCATTATTGTGCCATCCATAACGAAATTGAAGCAATGATCTGTACAAAAATAACATCTTTCTTATCCCCCATGCAAAAATTAAGCCATCTGCAAATTGTAAACTTACAGTGAGTTCAAAATTAAGAAATTTAAAAATGCATGCTAATTAAATAAAATGCATAATGCTTATAATTAGGGAAAATAGTAATGATGATGATTATAATAATGATGATAGATAGAACTTATATAGTTTTACAAGTGTGCCAGGCCCTCTTCTAAGTGCTCTACATGAATTAATCCATTTAATCCTCCCAAAGACCATTTGAGGCTGGTAGACCATGATGGCTTCAGTAGAGATCTGGGAAAATATTCTGCAGTTTAGGCAGTAAACAGAGTGTCAAGTGTCAAGGATCTGAGGTGACAATAAGCACAGCATGTTGGAGGAATCAAAAGAAGGTCAGATTTCAATAATTATGTCTTTCACATAATAATATTTTATAATTTCAGTTTTCATTTACTTTCTAAACAAGAGTTACTTTAAAATATATTATTACAATTTTCAAGAAGAAAGATATTTGTTATTTGTTGGCCATTCTTTAGCTATTCCTTTTTAATTTGCTTTTTAAATATTTTGTTTAGAGAATGTGGCCTCTGGATTTTCTATTCCTTATAATTTGATTTGTTTTTCATTGTGAATTAATATGTGAAAATTTTAAATTATCTTACATGGGTGTTTGAAAAAAATGTATTATTATTTTAACAGTGTAGTTCCCTCAATCTTTTGCACTCTTTATATATATAGCTATCAAATCAAATTTTTAGTTGTTTGAATTTTGCTATTCCCTTTTATTTTGAGTCTGCTGTCAAATAAGTTTGATGTGAAGTATTGTAAAGGCTTTAACATTTGAGGATTAAAAAATTTTTCTTTGCAATTCTATCAGCTTAGTTTATACATTTTGATGCTATACTTGTTAGTTATATAAGGTTTCATGACTTTACTTTTACCAACCTAAAATATTTTTAGCTTGTCCAATTCCTCATTTTTTTTCTGGTACTATAATGGATTTTATAGTGCCAGTAGAATTCTTCCTTTTTGTTTTGTTCAAATTTTCCCCAAATGCTTTTGCTATCATTTTATTATCATACTTTATGTTATCATATTTTTAACTCTCTCACTTTCATACAACATACAGCTAGATTTGGGATTCTTATTAATTTGGTTTCTTTTTTCCTTCTTCCTTTTCTGTCTTTCTTCTTTTTTCCCCTAATGTTAGGGCCTCTGATTTATAAGGAAATATAACTTATGTGTATTGTGCCTGCTAACATATCATATTTAGTGTTGCTCAGGTTGGGATCCCAGAAAGGAGAGTCTGAGCCAAAGGCTTATGTGCTTCTGCTCCACTAGAGAGTGTGTTCCCAGGAGTAGTGAAGTCAAGTGCAGCAAAGCAAGGAAGAAGGGAAATACAGTAGAGAATGTGCTATGGAGTTGATTATCACAAGGTAAAACTGGTATTTGACCTTCAAAATCACTGCCCTAGAACTGTATGACTGTGTCTCAGAACAATGTGTCCAAGGAAGACAGGGTGAGAATTTATCCACCCACACCTGTTCCCCCTTACTCAAAGTTTTGGCTGATACAGTGTTCATTTCCCCCCACATTTTAGTTGGGCATAGATGGGGACTGAGCATGGATCCTTGGCTTCATGCACTTCTATGTGAAAAGCAAAGTGCTGGGAGGTGGAGGCATGAGCAAGGTGCAAGGCACAGACAGTGAGGTGAGATGCTGTGAATTTGCTCTTACAGAAATTGCTCAGAGTCCTCTAAGCAACAGTCATCACAGAGGTGGCTGTGGAGCAAGCAGGAGCAGGTAGGTCTTAGAAGGTGAGAGGATGGTACGTTAGAGGTTTTTGTAGTCTTCTTCCTGACATCTAATTGAGTTTCTTTTATTTTCTTGGACTGAATTGTCATTTCCCAATTTCTTTTTAATTTTAAGCGTTGTACACCATATGACTAACGCCTGTCCACCTATATTTAATATGTATGTTGACATTGATATAATTTTTGAAGAATAATTTAAATTATTACCTATTTAGAAAATGACCATAACATACTTTCACTTTTCTTGTACCCTATCTGCTTTACCTCTACCAGTCATCCTGTATATTCTCTGGATTTAATGTTAATACTATTTTTGCAATATACTAGATCATTACAGATAATTGTATCATGTATTTATTTTCTAAATTCTGTAAAAAAAAATCTATTTTGAGCTCACCAGTTTCCTATATAGCTCTATCCATTCCTCAATTGAACCCACCAATTGAGTTTTCTAATTATCTTTTTTCAATTGGAAATTAAAAGTTCAAATTCATAAGAGTTTTTCCAACATTTTCTTCTAGAATTCTTGTAGTTTCATGCCTTAGGTTTAAGTCTATTATCCACCATGAGTTGATTTTTGTGAGAGGTGAGAGGTGTGGATCCTGTTTCAGTCTTCTACATGTGGCTATCCAATTTTCCCAGTGGGATTTCTGGATCATATGGTAGTTATTTTTAATTTTTTGAGAAACCTTCATACCATTTTTCATAATGGCTATACCAATTTATACTCCCATCAAGAGTGTACAAGGGTTCCTTTTTCTTCACATCCTTACCAATACTTGTTATATTTTGCCTTTTTAATAATAGCTGTTCTAATTGGTGTGAGATAATATTTCATTTTGGTTTCAATTTGAATTTCTCTGATGATTGAAGATGTTGAACTTGTTTTTCATATTCCTAATGGTCATTTATATGTCTTCTTTTGAGAAATATCAATTCAGTTCCTTTCTCTATTTTTTAAGTTGGATTATTTGTTTCTTGCCATTCAGTTGTTTAAATTCCTTATATATTTGGAATATTAACCCCTTATCATACATATATGGTTTGCAAACATTTTTTTCCCATTTTGTAGGTTCCCTCTTCATTCTGTTTATTGTTTCCTCTGATGTGCAAAAGTTTTTAGTTTGATGCAATTCCATTTCTCTATTTTTTGTTTGTTTTAGATGCCTTTGCTTTGGAAATCATATCCAAAAAATATTTGCCCAGATCAATATCAAGAAGGTTTTCTCTATGTTATCTTCTTGTAGTTTCATAGCTTTAGGTCTTATGTTTAAGTCTTTAATCCATGTTGACTTGATTTTTGTATATGGTGTGAGATAAGGGTACAATTTTATTCTTCTGTATTTCAATATCCAGTTTTCCCAACACATTTATCAAAGAGACTGCCCTTTCCCTATTGCATGTTCTTGGCACATTTGTTGAAGATCAATTGATCATAAATGTGCAGATTTATTTCAGGGCTCTCTATTCAGTGTCACTGTTCTACAAGTCTATTTTTATGTTCCTATCATGTTATTTTCATTACTATAGCTTTGTAATATATTTTAAAATTAGGCAGTGTTATGCCTTCATCTTGATTCTTTGTCAGAATTACTTCACTGTTTGGAACTTTTGTGGTTCTAGATAAGTTTCAGGATCTTTTTAAATTTCTGTAAAATATACCATTGGATTTGTCAACCTGAAATAATTGAAAGGATCAGAATCCACTTTTAAAGAGTTTATTCAACTGAAAAGCTGATAATGGTCATCCAGAAAACACTGATTCCATAGAAATGGAGTCAGTGTTCCAAAGGTAAATGTTAAGGTCATCAGCCTGAACAAGAGCGAGACACCATCTGCACAAAAAATAGAAAAATCAGCCAGGCATGGTGGTGCATGCTGGTAGTTCCAGCTACTTGGGGAGGCTGAGGCAGGAGGATTTCTTAAGCTCAGGAGTTTGAGGTTGCAGTGAGCTATAATGACACCACTGTATTCTAGCCTGAACAACAAAGTGAGATCCTGTCTAAATAAATAAATAAATAAATGTTAAGGTCTTGCTTATATAGGCAGAAAACAAAGAAATTTAGTAGGAGCATAATATTTTCTACACAATGCCCGTTTAGGTTTATGAATTACAGCAATTTAGTTAGTTACAGTTTGTTTTCTTTTTTGTATAGCTTGTTTTCTTTATGGCTTTTTAAAATTTCCTTTCCAATTTAAAAGGGCCAATTTAACATTCTATTTTGGACAATATCACAGTCATCAAATCTTTTTGTAAGAATGGTAAGAGGGGAGTAGATCTATAGGAAGATCAACAGTTAAGAGAGAAGTGGTCTTCCTTGGTGCCCTTCAGTCATTTTACAACATTTTATAAAATAATATACATAAGGAAAAAGGCTAATCTGTAATCACAGAAACAAAGATTACAGCTGCCTGTTTACATGACCTCGGGCCCATAATTAAATTTTATTAAGAATTAGAATATTTTAAATTTCCAACAGTTTAGGTTTTGAATTAGTTATTTTGGCAGAATTTTGATAGGGATTCCATTGAACTTGTACTTGGTATGGTAGAATAGACACTTTAATAATATTAATTCTTCCAATCCAAGAACATGGATATCTTTATATTTATTTGTCTTCTTCAATTTCTTTTATCAATATTTTAAAGTTTTCAGTGTATAGATTTTTCACCCCCTGGGTTAAATATATTCCCAGAAGGGTATTTTTTATACTATTGTAAATGGGATTACTTTTTTAATTTTTTTTTTTGAACTGTTTATTTTCACTCTGTAGGAACACTACAGATTTTTTATGTTGATTTTGTATACTGCAACTACATTTAAGTTGTTTATCTGTTCTAACAGTTTTTTAGTGGAATCCTCAGAATATTTCTCTATATAAGATCATACCATCTGCAAAGACAATTTAACTTTTTCCGTGAGAATTATAATGGATATTCTACAGATTGTTCAGACATTTTTTTATAAAAATCACAGTTTTACTTTTAAAAACTTCAAATATTAGGGGGTTACAAATATTTTTGGTTATATATATCAATTTTGTTATGCTTGAGTCAGGGTTATAAGTGTGTCCATCACCCAGATAGTGTTCACTGTACCCATTAGGTAGGTTTTCACCCATCCCCTTTTTCCCCTCTTCCCTGCTCGATTTCCACTGATTTTTACTTCCCTCTGTGTATGTGTGTGCTCATCAGTTAGTTCCAGTTTAATAGAAAAAACATGTGGTGTTTGTTTTTCCATTCTTTAGATACTTCACTTAGGATAATGTTCTCAAGTTCCTTCTAAATTGTTGCAAAAGATCTTAATTCATCCTTCTTCATGGTGGAGTAGTATTTCATAGTATACATATACCACATTTTGTTAATCCATTCATGAATTGATGGTCATTTGGCTTGATTCTACATCTTTGCCATTGTAAATTGTGCTGCAATAAACATTTGACTGCAGGTGTCTTTTTGATAAAATGACTTCTTTTCCTTTGGGTAAATACCCTGTAGTGGGATTGTTGGATTAAACGATAGGTTCTACTTGTAGTTTTTTGAGGAATCTCCATACTGTTTTCCATAGAGATAGTACTAATCTACAGTCTCACCAACAGTGCATAAGTGAGTGTTCCTTTCTCGCTGCATCCACACCAGCATCTACAGTTTTTGGATTTTTTAGTAAAAGCCATGCTAACAGGGGTAAGCTAATATTTCATTGTGGTTTTAATTTGCATTTCCTGGATAATTTAATGATGTTGAGCATTTTTTCATATGTTTACTGATCATTTCTTTATCTTCTTTTGAAAAGCGTATGATCATGTCTTTTGCCCACTTTTTAATGGGGCTGTTTGTTTTTCCTTACTGATTTGTTTGAGTTCCTTGTAGATTCTGGTTACTAGCCCTTTATCAGATGTATAGCTTTCCAGTATTTTCATCCATTTTGTAGGTTGTCTATTTGCTCTGTTGATTATTTCCTTAGCTGTGTAGAAGCTTTTTAATTTAATCAAGCCCCAATTTTTGTTGTTGTTGTAGATTGCCATTGGAGTCTTCATAAATTCTTTGTTTTGACAGATATCTAGAAGAGTTTTCCATTATTTTCTTCTAGAATTCTTATGGTTTCATGCCTTACATTTAAGTCTTTTATCCATTCTGAATTAATTTTTGTGAGCGGTGAGAGATATGGATTCTGTTTCATTGTTCTGCATGTAGCTATCCAATTTTCCTAGCACCATTTATTGAATAGTGCTTCTTTTCCCTGGTATATGTTGTTGATGGCTTTTTCAAAGATCAGGTGGCTGTATGTGGATGGTTTTATATCTGGGTTCTCTGTTCTTCTCCATTGCTCTCCGTCTCATTTTTGTGCCAGTACCATACTGTTTTGGTTATTATAGCTTTGTAATATAGTTTGAAGTCTGATAATGTGATGCCTCCAAATTTGTTCTTTTATACTTAAAATTGCTTTGGCTATTCAAGCTCTTTTCTGGTTCCAAATGAAGCATAGAATTATATTTTTCTAGATCTCTGATGTTGATACTTTAATGGGGATTGCATTGAATCTGTAAATCACTTTGGGTAGTATGGTCATTTTCACAAAGTTGATTCTACTGATCCATGAGCGTGATATGTTTTCTTATTAATTTGTATCATCTGTGATTTCTTTCCTCTGTTTCATAGTTCTCTTTGTAGAGATATTTCACCTCCTTGGTTAAGTATATTTCTATTTATTTTCTTTCATTTTATTTTTATTTTATTTTCTTTGTGGCTATTGTGAATAGAGTATAGAGTCTTTGATTTGACTCTCATCTTGACTGTTATTAGTGTATAGGAATGCTACTGATTTGTGTACATTCATTTTGTAACCTGGGACTTTGATGAACTTATTTATCAATTTCAAGAGTCTCTTGGTCAAGTCTTTGGGGTTTTCTAGATATAAGATCATATCATCAGCAAAAAGTGATAGTTTGACCTCCTCTTTCCCAATTTGGATATACTTAATTTATTTCTCTTGCCTGATTGCTCTCTCTGGCTAGGACTTTCAGGACTATAATAAATAGAAATAGTGACAGTGGGCACCCTTGTCTTGTTCCAGTTCCTAGGGGGAATGCTTTCAACTTCCCTCCATTCACTATGATATTGGCTGTGGGTTTGTCATATACAACTTTTATATCTTGAGATACATTCATTCTATGCTTAGTTTGTTGAGGATTTTTATCATGAAAGGGTGCTGAATTTCATCAAATGCTTTTTCTTCATCTATTGAGATGAATATATGGTCTTCATTTCTGCTTTTGTTTATATGGTGAATCACATTTATTGATTTACATATGTTAAACCATCTTTGCATCCCTGGGATCAAGCCCATTTGGTGGATTATTTTTTTGATGTGCTGTTGAATTCAGTTTGCCAGTATTTTATTGAGAATTTGTACATCTATATTCATAAGGGATATTACTCTGTAGTATTCTTTTTTTGCTGTGTCCTTTCCTGGTTTTGATATCAAAGTCATACTGGCTTCATAGAATGAGTTGGAGAGGATTCCCTCCTTCTTGATGTTATGGAATAATTTCTGCACCAACTTTTCTTTGTAGGTCTGGTAAAATTCAGCTGTGAACCCATCTGGTCCAGGGCTTTCTTTTGTTGGAAGATTTTTTATTACTGCTTCAATCTTGTTGCTCATTATTGGTCGGTCAGCTGATACCACAGAAATTCAAAATATCATCTGTGAATACTGTGAAAATCTCTACACATATAAATTCAAAAATATAGAATAAATGGACAAATTCCTACAAACATATAACCTCCCAATACTCAATCAGTAAGAAATAGAACTCCTGCACAGTTTTACTTTTAATAACCTCAATAAAATTACAAAGAAAAATAAGGATCACTATTTCTTTGCTTTGGTTGTTAATATATTAACTCAATTTTTACTCAGTTTAGCATAATGTAATGGTTTTGACATTAGACAAACTCCTTTTCTGTTTTCTTAAATTACATGCTGATAAATTTAGGCAAATTACTTAACCTCTCTGAGCATCTTTTTTTGTTTGTTTTTCTTTTGGCAAATGAGCATAGTAATCACAGGAATCTAATATGGCTATTTTGAGTGTTGAATGAATACTTAGCTATTTATATATAATATTTAGCATAAAAAAGCATTCAACTGATTTTAATCCCCTTATCTATAAATGTTCATTCTAGTGTTTATTAACAAACCTATTGTGTATTTTTATACACAGGGTGTCCCGAAAGTCTCCATACAAAGGAAAAACTTCATAATGAATATTTTGTAAATAAAGGTACATTTAGCTACAAATTCCCATTTTTCCTATGTATGGTGACTTTTGGGACATGCTATAGTGTCCAAATTTAAACAAAACAGATTTTAAGGTTTACCTGGAATGTTTGGTTTATATTATCACAATCTATTAGGTTAAAATGTGGGTGCTTTAAAACAAACAAACATAGCAAAACTCCTCAGGCTCATGAAAGTATAATGAGAAATACATTATGTGGTGATAAGAGCTAATACTTCATGCAAATGTGACATTACACATCTCTTTGTGTTTAGGACTATGCTTGTCAGCTATGCAAATGCTAGTCATTATTTCTTAACACACTCTGGTTCTTAAATAGCACAAAGAAGAATGTTCTATATTTTACTCATTTAGCACATTATCGTATTGTAATTTTTAAATAAAAACAAGAAGAACTAGATCATATTTCCATCTCTGATCAATGTTCAGAACAAATATATGGCAGAGAATTATTAAACAGTACCTCAAGCACACTCTTTCCTGAGGGCAATAGATTATTTAGTACCATGTCAGATCACATAAGCTAATTCAAATATGATAAATTACAATAAAAATGCATGCTGATGTTTTGTCCCTGAATTCTAATAATGGGTATAAAATAGTGTTAACTGTCATTGATTAGACACATTTATTAGCATGCTAATACATCAGTTGTTGTAATATTGGCTGTCAAACAAGTAAGAGTATATGATTACAAAAAAAGATAAGACATTGTTTACAGCATATGGGTTCATTTACTCTAGAAATAATAATTATAAAGATAAATGTCAAATACTAATTTGTTAATTAATTATGGCTTAAATTTACAATAGAAGACACTTCTTGGTTCTCTGTCTTCCTGAGTTTTAAATTAAAAACTGCGTTAACTACCTTAGAATTTTCTCAAATTCATTTGTCAGTGCACTTAGCCTTCACCTAATGAAAATGTTTATTTGGCTTCAGGCATGAAATTTTCCAGATATTCAGAAACAAATCTGCCAAATAAATGCCAATAATCTTCTAAGTATTTTGAAAATTAATATTTATGAAGGACAAAAGGTTACTTTTCTAACTTTGCAATTAAATGTCTATTTTCTCTTCACAAATAGAAATTAATGAATCAATGTTTATGCAACTGTCTGCTCACCAATTAAACACTTATCTTAGGAATTCGTAAATATTCTTGTTCTTCCAAGAGTTGGCAATAGAGAACTCTTTTTCCCTTTTTTAATAACCTTTCGTCTGTCTACTTTCTCATTGTTCTTCATGCTTAATTATTTTTTCTCATTTGCTTTGTTCCATTTTTCTTGTTCTTTGTTTTTCCTCATACTCCTCAGCCTCCTGTATAGTGAGTGCCTGGTGATGAACTCATATAAAACAGCAGATGAGGGCATGGCTGAGTCATCAGAGGAGAACAATGTTCATAAACCCCGATCAACTTAATTTAAAACATTTAGAAGCTGAGAAGTTTCCCAGGCCCTAATCTAGGCACCCCAATAAAAGTTTCCATTATGTTTTTTCACGTAAACAGAGGTTTACTTGACCAAATTGCTCCATGTCATTGTCAGTGACACTGAGGCAAGATCAGAGAGTGAAGAGTTTGAAAGAACAAAAACAGCAAGGAGGAATTGCTCACTTATGCAAATGAGAGAATCCCAGCCCTCAGTTGAGATAATGATAGTGGATCAGGAAAAGACAGGGAAGTAGAGGGAATATCAAGAAGAGAGACATTGTCGAATTTAGCAATAGGTTGAAAAAAAGACAGAAAAGAGTCACAGATTGGAAATGGAATAAATGCACATTTATGTCTTCTTTCCCTGCTGTTTTTTTTTAAAAAGCACATATATCACCTGATGGTTATCTGAATGAGAGCCCAGCTGAAGAAGCTGACAATCAGAATAAGCCAAGCAGACAAGTAAAATCGCTATAGGGAACAGTCCTAGAAACAGGTTTTACGATTTAGCATAGATATGTCTTTTTTCTTAAAAGAAACAATCTTGGCTTATATTTTATTCATAAAAGCCATTCTTTACTCTGTTGCCTTGAGTGATTTTGGCTGTGTGTAGATGTGAGTATAGTAGCTTTAAATTCACTTGTGCCCTTGAAACAGCAGCCTATAGTACATTCAACATTGTCACACTGGTGCCGTTCTGCCTTCTTTGTGAGCCTATTGTGAATCTCTTCAGAAAATTGTGCCCTGGTGCTATTACTGAATTAACACTTGGCTTAAATGTGTTATTCACACACGCACACACACACACAGACACCTGCAAAACTCAGAGGAAATGTCTAAATAACTCAAGAATAGCAAAGAGGTATACTCTTTATGAAGAACATTTAGAATATCTAAAATTTCCTATTTATTCTGGCAAGGGAGGAGGGTGAGGGAAACTATTAATAATGAATGGACATAATGCATATTAAATAGAAAGTGTATTTTAAAGCAGATTTCCCCCTCAATTTATTCAGATTTTTTATTTTATTTCAGAATATTACAGGGGAACAAACGTTTTGGTCACATAAATTGTTTTTGTACCATTTGAGTCAAAGTTGTAAGTGTGCCCGTCACCAAGATAGTGTGCCTTGTACCCATTAGGCGTGAATTTATCCATCCCCTCCCTTTCCCTCCCATCTGCTTGATTTCCAATAAGTGTTATTTCCATATGTGCATGTAAGTGTTGATCGATTAGTTCCAATTTAATGGTGAGTACATACGGTGTTTGTTTCTTCCATTCTTGTGATACTTCACTTAGAAGAATTGTCTCCAATTCCATCCAGGTTAATACAAGAGGTATTAGTTCACCATTTTTTTATGGCTGAGTAGTGCTGCATGGTATGCATATACCACATTTTACTAATCCACTCGTATTGATGAGCACTTGGGTTGTATTTTCTTTAATATAAATTGGGTTGTATTTTCTCTAAATATAATCTTTCTGATCTTCCTGACTTTGCTTCACACATTAAAGAATAATTATTGTTTGTCTAAAATTTAATATTCATTGTACAGTGAATTTTTAAAATGGGGAATATATTTCCAAGAAAGAATTTTGGCTGTGTTTCCCAACCTTATCTTCACATTGGAACCACCTGTAGAGCTTTAAAAATCCTGAAACCTGAATTCCACCCTGAGAAATTCTAACTTGTACGTCCTGCTGGTCAATCTCATGCCAAGGTAGAGAGTCTCTGTCTTGGTGCCTGCCTACATTACTAAACAGAACTTGGGTCCCCAAGCCCAGCCCAGCAAAGCCAAACACTGACACTGAGGTTTGCAGTGAGAGAAAATAGATCATGCATTGCAGGGCAACAAGCAAGAAGGGATGGCTAACACTTAAGACCAAAACTCCCTGATAGCTTACAGCAAGGGTTTTTAAAGGTAAGAGTAAGGGGTGGGTCTCCAAAACAAATTAAGGGCTAGGAATTTCTGGAACTTCCTTACTCATTTTCTGGTTCCTGTTTGTCTGAAGTCTATGAGACAGTGGTTGACATTTTCCATCTGATAGGGGTTCTGGTTTCATAAAAAGAACTAAAGGACATTTGTGAAGATGTTATCTTTAGTTTCCATAAGAAACCAAATATCTTATGGCTCTGACTTACTTGGGTGACTATTGTTCAAGCAATTATTACATTCTTGGTTAGTGAGTTATTCATTCACATCCCTAATTGCTGGTTACAGGGCTAGCTAGGTGCCTGGAATTTCCCTTGAAAGGACTCAAAATTTTTCCTTCATGTCCATGCTTGAGGGTAAGAGAGGGAGCCTAGTAGGCTCCAAAAAGGGGTTTCTGCTCCATCTCATTGGTGATTGGGAAAAAAAATAATCTCTTCCAAACTCATTTAACAATAAGATGAGATGTTGGAGGGAAGTGCCTTCTGAACTTTAAATATGAAATCAACCATTTAGTTTACAATTCTGTTGCTGCATAACCCTGGTAATGAGTTAATCTGGGCCACTCATGCTTTGAGAAAATACAACCCATACAGAAGAGCAGGGATTTTGTAATCAGAGATTTGAACCGGAGTCTTGGCTCTGGCCATTTACCCGCTGAGATACTTAGGAAAATGACTGAATCTCTCGCAACATCTGTTTCCTCATCTTTAAAGTAGAGGTGATTAAAAAATATATTCGACAACTCAAAGGCTGTTCAAGTTAAATGAAAGATAATCCACGTAGGATTTAGCACACAGGAAGTGCTCAGTGTGCATTAATTTCTTTCTTTTTTACCACTGAACTACAGCCTTTTTATACTTTCGATACTCCTTATAAAATAGGCAGTCAGGCGAAAATGATCAAAATCATTATCCTATTTGCCATTTTGGCAATATCTCTGTAAAGACGGAGAGAAGGTTGGCACTTTTAAGTTTTATGAGAAGGAAATGATTTTTTTAAAACACATAGAGCAAAACATTTTTGTCTTAATAAATGCTGTCCAACTTAACCTTGGAGAACTGAGAGGTTATTCCAAAGCTGCTGCTGCTGAAAAAAATTTTCATAACCACACACGTGAAATTGTTTTTCAGAATTTAAGGCACATGAAGTAGAATGAGAATATAATGCAATTGCGGCTACTAGGGTTCCTGAGAAAAACAAGCAAGTTTCCCAACTCCCTAGAGTTTACCTTTCAAAAGACAGATTTTGATCAAATAATCCCATAGATAACTAGGACATATATAAAACAGCTACAGCTGGGAGGGAAGCACATGTGAATGGCAGTAGACCATTTACCAGGTAATGGAAGTTGTCCAGTGAGAGACAAGATGGTATCCTGGTACCCTGGTCTAAGGGTGGGGTGACAGTGACAGGAAACAGTAGATTTATATGAGCTATGTAGGAGAGAGAGCCAAAAGGATTTGAATATAGGGGGATTTACGTATGTACTATTTTAGAGGTAAAATCAATAGAACTTGAAAGAGGAGCTTGTGTGTGATATATCTGACTTGAGCAACCAGATGAATGATGCTGTTAGCCATTAAAATTTGGAATATTAAATAAATCTCTTATCTGGGGTAGAAGCACACATTTTGAATATGTTGAGCTTGAGATGCCTCTAGACTATGGCGAAGTAGCCAGTGAAGCCATGTGTGTGAGAGATCATATTCAGAGAAAGCACACAGTGAGAAGAGTGCCTTTACACACGTTTTTGCGAAGGGCTTCTTATGATAGCGTTGACTGCCAGTACTGCTGGTGATTTTCATATAATAGTATAAACTAATCCAGTCCAGAGAACTAAACAGATTCTCTTTCTTAGAGGTTGTTTAAAAATGAAAGCGAAGCTGCTCTTCAAGAAATGTTTCTTGCACATACTTGGCAGTCCAAGGATAGTTGCCAAAATTTCCAAATAGCCGTTTACTAATGATGCAGTCAATGTGCTAAATGATCAAGGGGAAGTCTCCGATTAAAAACTTGGAAGATAGTCTTGCTCTTTCAGTTTCAAACCTAGGCCAGAATCCTGAGATTTAAGCACTTTACAGAAATTATTACCCATTGAGATTTTATCAGAACAGTCTCATTTAAGGTAATTTTCATATTTGTCAGCTGCAACCTATAATTTAAAATTTAATTCAAGGTTTATAATCTCTAATAATCTTAGCTGCTTGCCATTTGAGGCTTACCAGTTCTGCCCATTTTAATGCAGGGAAAAGAGAGAGAAAGCAATGATGAACTATTTTTCCTGTGCTAGGCAGCTCTCTCAACTCCGTAATGTAGAAAGCACCTCTGCTATAGTGAAAATTCTATTTCTGTACACTTTTGGTAGACTAGTTGAATCCTTACTATTCAGGAACAATGAATCAATTAAAACTCTAACAAGTAAAATGTAGTCCACCATTTCTTCATTGTAAATGTACTGTGCAGGTTCAAGAGTGCTTTGATAATTAGGGTTCCAAATAGAATGCAGGAAGCAATTGAGGAGGGTGCTGTTGTAGCCATGCACCATACTCAGAACCAAAAGACTCCGGCTTTCAGTCACCCCTTCCAGCACATAGAGTTCTGAACTGAACTCTGTGCTGGGCGGCAGAGACGGTCCTTAATTCCCCTACCTCCAAGTCTTCCTTATACAGATTTAGTGTTTTCTGCTGAAGTTTGAAATTTTATGGTGAAATAATGTCAGACATTCAGGTTAAGAATAAAATATTATAAAAAGTATTATGATAAACATCAGGTTCATCAAATGTTAACATTAGGAAATAATTATTTCAGAGTTTTTCTTCCTTCTTTCTTTTTTTTTTTTTTTTTGAGACAAGATCTAGTCCTGTAGTCCAGACTAGAATGTAGTCGAATGACCACAGCTCACCATAAATTCCGACTCTTAGGCTCAAGCAATTCTCCCACCTCAGCCTCCCTAGTAATTGGGAAGGATTACACAGGTGTGTATCACCAAGTCTGACATTTTTTTTAATTTTATTTTTTGTAGAGATGAGGTCTTGTTATATTGCTCAGGTTGATCTCAAACTCTTGGCCTCAAGCAATCCTCCTTCCTCAGCCTCCTAAAGCAGTGGGATTGCAGGCATTACCACATCCAGCCCTCAGGTTATTTTTTAAGGAATTAAACATTACATATGCAGTTTAGGTCCATTTTTAACCTTTCCCCTATATCATTTCCTTCCTGTCCTCCTCCACTATAATTGCGATTAGGAATTCAGTGCACATAAAAAGAATGTTTTTTTAGACTGAAGATCTCCCAGACCCTTCCCTGAGACTGTAGAGGGAGGGATCAGAGTGTGTTAAACTTTCATGTACTGGACAGTATATGAAAACTACAATAATTTCTATAAATGTATTTTATACTTTCATTACATAGTTATGTATCCACAAACATGCATTTTTGTTTGCAATTTTTGTTACCTTTATTGAAATCTATTATACTACATGTAACATTATGCACCTTACTGTTACTCAATATTTTGTTTTTGAGTTTTATCTATATCAGTAGAAGTACCTGATTCATTCCAACTGCTACCTAGTATTATTCCACTTACAGATATGCCATGCCACAATGTATTCATTCGTGTTCCTGCTGAGAGATGTTAGATTGTTTATAATTTGTTATTATAAACAATAAAGCAATGAGGATTATTGCTCTTGTATGTGCCTTGTGTTCACACGTAAGAGTTTTATACATAGAATATTTATTACTTGATGTAGATAATAAAATTGTTCACCTTTACTAACACATTGCTAAATTGTTCTCTGAAGTGGTTGGACAAATTTATACTCCCAACAGAAGTAGATGAGAGCCCTTATTTTTGCATATTTTTGCCCATACTTTGCATTTTCCTTTTTTGTGTTTGCTCAGTTTTATCTCAGACTTTCACAACCAAGTCTTTGGTACCACCACCATTATGACTGTGTGGGGGTAAGAAGAAACTTCCCCTTCACCCCAGAAGGTTCACTGAGAGATCAACTCATAATAAGGAAGATTAATAAGAGGAAGAGATTTATTCACCATGCATATGGGGAGAATCACAAGGTGATTACCCAATATCTCAATGGGGTCCAGAAATTCATATCCTCTTATTTTAGAGGGGAGGGGTGAGGAAGAATATAGTTCATTCTGTTTAGCGGCAATAAATAGTCACTAAGGAGAATGAATAGATACTTGGGAGAATGAATGGATGGGGGAAACAAATTGGCTTGCAAATGATTCTCTTTGGAAATTAAATTAACGTGAGAGACAGATATTACATTTAAAATGATTTGGGCCAGGTGTGTTGCATTCTTGATCTACTTTCCTGTAATATATTGAGATAACAGGGAGGGGAAGGGAAGTCGATCGTTCTTTTTGAAGGGTCTGTCTGGTTTTATGCAGATAGAGGGAAAGCCCCTTCCAAGGCCTGTTGATCTCTAAGGACCTTTATTTCAGAATACTTTTTATACTAATGAGTCATATTTTTAGGTGAAATTTCCTGAGATCCTACAACTGCTGTTGTCTCTCTGACGAACATAATCGACTCCCTGATTCTTTTCATGTGACTAGTTGTACACATAGACACTGTAACTGTGTCCAAGTTCCTACCACTCACCACAGGCCAGGCAATAAGTTCAGAGGCAAGTTGTTGGGACAAGGAAAGCTACTTTGTTTGGAAATCCAGCCAATCAAGATGATGATAGACTAACGTCCTAAAGAAACGTCTTTACTTATTATGAACTTTAGGCTCCCTTTTTATGTTAAGGGAAGGGGGAAGAAGAAGGGATTGCAAGAGGCAGCTGAGGACCACAGCCATCTGGGTGACAGTGAACGTAGAAGAAGGTTCTAAAACTTCTTTGTTCTTGGTCAGTTAACTTTGGAGGATGCAGGTCAGGTCACAATGTTTCTATAAATGTTTAACATTGTGTCCCTACTGTGTGTCTACTTCCTTTATCTCCTCTGGAGTTAGTTTTGAGAAAGGGACGGTTATCATTTTTCTGCTAGAGTTGAACTACAAACTAAATTCTTCCTATAATTAACTGGCGTATATGCAGATCTAAGCAGAAGCTTTTAATCTAAAGGATATTACCACAGGGGGTCAGAAACAAAATGGAGCTAGTTACGTTAAGCCTCCTTGCACTGTTATAATATAATGGAATGTCCCAAATCCTGTGTGTAATAATGGCTGCTATAATCTCGCACGTAACTGCGTATAATCAAAATAACATGAGTAAAATTTTTAATTTACTTCATTTATTATGTGCTAGCAAATGTTGACACTAGGGATAATTATAATTCTGATTCAATAATAAAAATAAAAGAATTATATAATTCTTGATAAGAATACACCATGTTCACCATGAACTTCAAAGGGGGATACACAAAATTCTGCTCTTGTGTCGGTGAGATACATGGCATCTGATCATACTGGTAACTTCGAAATAGGTCAAATTATCAAAGGATTCTTTAGTTCCTTCCAGCCTCTCTTTGACATCCCTTAATTTCACATCACTGTAGAGTTTTTTTTTAAAAAAGTACTAATAATTTTGCCCAGGCTCCTTATTTAACAATTATAAGTGATTTTCTTTCAAATTATGAGGCCCAGAGAGGTAAAATGTCTTGATAAAGTCACATAACAATCTTCCACCTTTAATTTCTTTTGCCTGATGTTTTTGGCAGCCTAGGACCTGCAGTGCAGTGTCCTGCCAACACATGTGGGCCTCTTGCCCCGAAGAACAGCTCAAGTAATCAAGAATGCCCTGACCCACTTATTTGCTCTGGTATCTCACCTACTTCTTATCTATTTTTTCAGGACTTTCCTCCTTGATAACCAATCGGGTAAACTAATTAAACCAGCACTAACAGTGGCTAAATATTCTATCCATCCTCCACAATATTGTCCAAGAGGGAACTTTTTCAGCCAGTTTCTATTTAAGCCTCTCAAAATATTACTCTATAAGTAGCAACCTAATCTTCTTAAGCGTGGAGTGGGGGAGAGAAATCACATTAGAGTTTTTTTATTTTAATTTGCTTAGGTACCCTTAAGAAAACTTCTCTACCATCGTCTACCCCATAAAGACCTGAAACAATCACACTCACAATTTAAATTCAGACTAAGCACAACATGCTAATGAAACTAAGGCAAATGTGAAGGTAACAGTTTGTTTTTAATGCCTATTAAATATTGTTAAATTATAATGAAACATTTAAGAAAATATATGTGACATTCAAATGAACACCAAATGGTTTCATTTCACACTAGTCAATATTAAATTAATTCCATAATACATGAAAATGTTAAACATTACTGAAATAAGCAATAAAAGAAAATTATACTGTAAGATCACAAACACATCATGGTCGCAAATTTGTTATTTAAAAAAAGATTAAGGCAAATATTGTAAACTATTTTAAAGTCAATTATTTTAAAAGAATTAGGAGAAAATATCATCACACCAATAGGTCCATTGTACATTTTAATTAATGAACAAATGAAGCACATAAAATGTAGGCAGGCATAAAAAATTGTTACTTGTATAATGCAATGCTTATTAAAAATTATTTAAGTAGTGTATAAAAATATAAACAAGTAGAGTCCATAAATGATAACTTTCAGAATTATATTTCAAAATTAAAAGTTGAAATAATAAAGAAACTGCTAACCTAATCCATTCTGAATTTGTGATATGCACTTGTGATTGGCCATGTGATATCAATATTTAAATTGATTCAAAATGTGGGCTTGATGTAAAAATGTTTCTTTGGTCTTTATACCCATTCCCATTATTTTCACATCAAATTAAAGGCATATTTAAATGTTACAGACAACTTAAATTACTTAAGTGATCAGTTAAATTGCTGAAAGAGTAACATCATAATTACTATACAATAATGTTTTGATTATTTTGACCTCTTTATAATCATGGTCAAGAGATACCTATGGGTCACTTGATTAATGGGTGATTTTGATTTAAATTGATTCTATGATAAACTGAAGGTTACTCAGTATTTTTTTCTTTAACCAGTAATTCATTAACACACACACATTCTCACACTTGAGTGTCCACGCTGCACCGTGCTGGGACACAGACATAAGTGATGCTCGAGAATATTACAGCTTAACGGGAAGACAGACAAACAGGAAACAGCGTACGGCCTGCTATGCTTGGGGACAATAGCAACGAGTATGGGGGCCCGGAGGAGCTGTGTGTGCCGATTCGAGGTGGCATCATTTTCTGGGGGAAGTGTTGTGTGGGCTGAGTCTTGAGAGACTAGTACTTGCCAGCTAGACGAACCGGTGCAGGTTGGAGGGGATGGGCCGGGTGGTGGGAGTTGGGGAGAGGCGAGAAGAGACAGCCCACATCACCAGAAAGCAGCAGCCACCAGGGTGAGGCACCCAGGAGACCACGCCCCGAGCGTGAGTTGTGAGATAAGGGTAGGTGCAGAGAGAGAGAGAAGTAGCTGGAGAGGAAGGATGAGGGTCAATGCCAGCTCACGAAGACCCTCACTTCCTGGGTTAGGGGGTTGGGGCTTGATGTCCAGATAGAGAAGTCCTCAAAAAAATATCAACAGAGAAATGGCGTTATCAGGTTTGTGTTTCAGTTGCCTTGATTCCAGTTGCCGCGTCGTTGCTGGGTGTTCCCTACAAATGGAAGCAGTAAGTGCACCTAAGGACATAATTCGTGACGATGGCTCAGAGGGAATGACTGACTGTAGAGGGAGAGGTCAGAGACCGTGCTAAAATTTACGGCCTTATAAAGGTCCCGTGTATCTTAAACCACAACAATAAAAGAAAAGATGTGAGATGATTTCATTCTTCCTTCCTCATAAGCTGGGAGGTAAACTGAAAGAGCTCATGAATGGAGATGGAAGCCCAGTCAAGTTAGGGGTCTGCAAACTACGGCCCCCACACCACATTAGCCCACTGTCTGATTCTGCAAATCGAGTTTTATTGGGGCCCAGCCACACTCTCATTCTTTCACGTATTGTC
>CAUYSK010119334.1:0-31185 GCA_963575035.1 Avahi laniger
TGTCCAATTAATTTCTTTCTATTTTTGGTAGAGACGGGGTCTCGCTCTTGCTCAAGCTGGTCTCGAACTCCTGAGCTCAAACAATCCGCCCGCCTCGGCCTCCCAGAGAGCTAGGATTACAGGCGTGAGCCACCGCGCCCAGCCCACCACATGGTATTTGTATTTCTGTGCCTGGTTTATTTCACTTAGCATAATGTCCTCCAAGTTCACCCATGTTGTTGCAAATGGCAGGATTTCCTTCTTTTTTGTGGATGAATTACACACACACACACACACACACACACACACACACATCTCCAGAAGTGGTAAAGCTGGATCACGTGGTAGCTCTACTTTTAATTTTTTGAGGAACCTCTCATACTGTTTTCCACAGTGGTTGTACCAGTTTACATTCCCACCAACAGTGTACAGGGTTCCCTTTTGCTACATTCTTGCCATCACTTACTACCTCATGTCTTCTTGACAATAGGCATCCTAATAAGTATGAGATGATGATATCTCATCGTGGCTTTGATTTATATTTTCCTGATTGTTAGTGATATTGAGCACCTTTAAATGTACCTGTTGTCATTTGTATATCTTCTTTAGAAAAATATTTATTCAGTTCCTTTGCATATTTTAACCAAATAATTTTTTTCTGTTGAGTTGTATGTGTTCCTTACATAGTTTAGATATTAACCGCTTATCAAATATATTTGAAAATGGTTTTCCATTCATAGATTGCCTTTTGATTTTATTGATTGTTTTTGTTTGTTTGTTTTTTCATGGTTTTCTTTTTTTTTCTGTGCAGATTTTTAGTTTGATGTAGTCCCCACTTATTTATTTTTGATTTTGTTGTCTGTGTTTTTGATATCATATCAAATAAATCATTAAAAAGACCACACCCAAAGGATGGACATATTTGAAACTCAGACTTAGGGGGGGAGAAAGGGGCAAGGGCAACATACATAACCTAAGCATCTGTACCCCCATAATATGCTGAAATTAAAAAAAAAAAAGACCAATGTCAAGAAGTTTCCCCCTATGTTTTCTCCTAGGAGTTTTATGGTTTCTGATCTTTTACTTAAGTCTTTAATTCATTTCTTTAATTTTTGTAATTGGTGTAAGATAGGGGTCCAATTTCACATTTTTGCCTGTGATATCCAGTTTACAGAACCATTTATTGAAGCAACTATCCTTTCCCCATTGTGTGTTCTTGGCACCTTTGTTGAAGATCAGTTGACCCCAAAGCATGGATTTATTTCTATGTTCTTTATTCTGTTCCATTGGTCTATATATCTGTTTTTGTGCCAGTATCATGCTGTTTTGATTACTCTAGCTTTGTCGTGTATTTCAAAGTCAGGTTGTGTGATGTCCCCAGCTTTGTTCTTTTTTCTCAAGATTGCTTTGACTATTCAAGGTCTTTTGTGGTTCTACTGAAATTTTAGGAATGCTTTTTTCTATTTCTGTTAAAAATATCACTCACATTTTAATTGGGATTGTACTGGATCTGTAGATTGCTTTGGATGGTATGGACATTTAACAGTATTGATTCTTCTAATCTCTGAACATGGAATATCTTTCCATTTTCTTGCGTCTTCTTCAATTTTATTCATTAACGTTTTATAGTTTTCCATATACGAATCTTTCACCACATTGGTTAAATTTATTCCTAAATGTTTTATTATTTTTATGGTATTTTAAATGGGGTTAATTTAATTTTTCTTTTAGATAGTGTATTCTATATAGGGATCTATGAGTTTCATGTACCTGGATATCTCTCCCCAGATTTGGGAAACTTTCAGCCATTATTTTTTAAAATAAGCTTTCTGCTCATTTCTCACTCTCTCTTATCTCCTTCTAGAAATGCCATGATGCAAAAATTATTTCACTTGATGGTATTAATGGTGTCCTGTAATTCACATAGGCTTTCTCTTTTTTATTATTTTTTGTTTTTTCTCCTATGCTTGGATAATTTCAAATAAGCTGTCTTCAATTTCATGGATTATTTTTTCTGCTTAAGTTTGCCATTGAGGCTCTCTATTGCATTTTTCATTGTATTTATCAGCTCCAGAATTTTTATTTTATTTCTTTTATAAATTCTTTCTCTCTTTTGAATTTCTAGTTTTGTTTTTTTATTATTTTCCTGATTTCATTGACTTTTCTATGTGTGCTCTCTTTTTGCTCACTGAGCTTCCTTAAAACAATTATTTTGAATTCTTTTTCTGGCAATTCATAGATCTTCATTTCTTTGAAGATAGTTACTGGAAAATTATTGTGCTCCTTTGATGGTGTCATGTTTCTTTGATTTTTATGTGTTTCTTATAGCCCTGCATTGATGTCTGAGTATTTCATGAACAGCTATATCTTCCAGACTTTATGAACTTGTTTTGGTGAGGAAAGACACCTGTGGTTAGATGCAAGAGTGTCAGTTGGGAAGGGTGTGGTAGTTTCTACTCCAGGGAAGGCCTAGTGGAGTAGTCTCTGAGGAACTCCATCAGTTGAGGTCAGCATTAGAGAAAACTGTAAGGGTTTTTAATGGCCAAGGCTGTGTTTGTCCACAGCAGCAAAAAAGACTGTTTGGGTCTTTGGCAGAGAAAACTGTTGGGGAACTTCTGATCTCTTTTCTCCCATCAGGGGTGTCATGGCTGTCAGGATCCCTCTTGGCACCAGGTCTAGCTTGTGGGCACTCTCACAGTGGTAGTGACAATGGTGTTTAATGTGCAGGTGCCTCTAGGGCAGCCACAGAGCCGGAGTCTACAGCTCGCAGTGTGAGAGCAACTCCAGAGTCCAGGGTGCTGCCTAGCTTACAGTGGCTCTGGTGCCTGAGGTGTGGGCATACAGGGCACAGCCTCAGAATAAGATGTGGAGCATGGGCACACGCAGAGCAACTGCCTGGCATATGAAGTGCAGGTATGCGCAGAGTAGTCATAGCTTTGACTGACACAGCAGCGGCTCCTGCTGAGGCAGGCATAGCAACATCTTCCTTTCCAGGGGGTCTAAGGTGACAATGACTGCTGGTTATCTCAGACAAAAGCTGCTGGTGTACTCTTCAGAATGGGCTACTAAGTTCAGTACCAACTAACATCATGGGGTCCTTCACTGTGAAAGTTGCAGGGACTCTGTAGCTATTGAAAAGGTTGTTGAAATCCTCAGTGACAAAGACTGCTAGGGTCTCCCACAGAGCACTGGGGATGACTATGACAACCCCTGTGTGGCTGATACAGATATCTCCCTTCATCTGTGTTCCTAGCCATCTCCAGGTGTCTCTGCTAAGCCAATCTCTGCAGTGATCCTTTCTGTTTAGTTATTGGCCTTTTTTTGTTTCACTGTATTGTCATAGCTTCTTATTGGACTCTTGAGCCCTCCTGGGGCTATTTGCCTTCATGAATAGCTGTCTAATTGTTGTTTTGTGGGGAAAGGAAGCTGGTATCTCCTACTCTGTCATCTTGCTCCCAGAACTCACGCATGCAACCTCCAAGAAGCCTGCCTATATTTAGCCAGCAAGTGGTGTTAGACAGAGGGGTCACATGACCTCATCTATGTCTTGGAGCATCATCTGGCAGAAGCATGGAGAATAGCCCAGAGGGTTAGTGAACCTACAAGTGAACCTACAATCATAGTCAAATCATTTCCTCTCAAAAAAAGAAGAGAATTCCTGGAATTTTCTTTCCCCATGTCTTGTCTTTTAGTTTTGGGGATTATTTCAGGGTTATCTGAGCACACAGATGTCTGCAAGGCACCCTGTGCCTCAGTCCTGCCAATACAGAAGCTCTGATGATTTCTCCACCAAATCTCCCTTCTTGTCTATTCCACAAAGCTTGCCTCACTGAGATATAAACATAACTTCGTGATCCCACTATACGGTTAATAGGTAGTGATGGTTTTCTGTGTGAAATTATTTAAGGGAAAGCAAAGACTGAAAATGCTTCCTATAAGGAAAACTCAAGCAGCAGGTTCTTGTGCTCATAGCTTGGGCCAAAGGTCTTGTTCGACCCATAACCCATTGCCCATTTTATATCTTAAAAGACTATGGAATCTAATTGCAATTATGTAGGGGTTTGTCCAGCACACTGCAGTTCTGTATAAAAAACAAAATACCCAGTCCTATATTTTCCTTCCTTGCTGAATGAATAAAGAGAGCTCACAAAGATAGTTTACTTAGTATTAGTACAAGGACTATATTGTTACTGTTGTTGATGAGATTTAGCTTATGAAAATTGCAATAGACTAATTGATTTCAATTCACACATCTATATTCTTTGCCACATTCTTCTTTCCCTCTCAATTGTCATGTAAAATTTTTTTTCTAGTACAGGCTGTCCTGAATTCATAAGCTGGCAGTGTGTCCCAAGTGCATTTGTAAGTCAATTACTAGGAACTCAGAATACATTGTCTCAAACTAGCAATTAAGATAAATGTTGATTAAGTCCCCAGGCCACCCAAAAGATTTAACCCAGAGCCTGACTAAGTCTAGAACCTTATAACATTCCAGTCCCACAAAACCACTATTCATTCATATTCTCATTTCCTTAAGGAGGTGGATCTTTAGTTCTCCAGAACTTACTCCCCTTTGTTTCTCAGCATGGGAAAGAAAGAGTTAGATAATCATGAACACTTATGTCTTAATATTCTTCACCTTTGTGCAAAGATAAGTCACTTTCTATGTCACCTTGAGGAAAAGTCTCTTTCCATTTTCACATAAATCTACCTAAGGGGAAGTCCTGCTTTATCTCAAATATCTTTTGTAGTATTTTTCAGATTTAATATTTATTACAATTATTTCTGAAGATTCTAATTTAGTCTATCTGCAGTGGGGCCTAAGAATCTGCATTATAAAGAAACTCTCCAATGGAATCTTTTTTTAAAAAATTGAGATATAATTTATATGGAATAAAATACCTAAATCTTTTAAATTTCAGAATATTACAGGGGTACAAATGTTTTGGTTACGTGGATTGCTTTTGTATATCCTAAGTCAAAGTTGTAAATGTGCCCATCACCCAGATAGTGTACATTGTACCCATTAGGTGTGATTTAACCCATCCTCTCCTCCCCGCTCCCACCTGCTTGATTTCCTTTGAGTTTTACTTCCATCTGTGCACAGGAATGCTGATCAATTAGTTCCAGATTAATAGTGAGTACATGTGGTGTTTGTTTCTCCATTCTTGGGATCCTCCAGTTAGGAGAATGGTCTCCAGTTCCATCCAGGTTGTGACAAAATTCATCTTTTTTATGGCTGAGTAGTACTTCATGGTATAGATGTACCACATTCTATTAATCCACTTATGAGTTGATGGGCACTTTGGTTGATTCCACATTTTTGCAATTGTGAATTGTGTGGTGATAAACATTCAAGTGCAAGTGCCTTTTTGATAAAATGGCTTTTTTTTCCTTTGACTAAATACTCAGTAGTGGGATTGCTGGATCAAATGGTTAAACTTTTAGGTCTTTGAGGAATCTTTATACTGTTTTCCATAGGGGTTGTACTAATTTGCAGTCCCACCAACAATGCATAAGTATTGCTTTCTCTCCGCATCCACAACGGCATCTGTTGTTTTGGGACTTTTTGATAAAATCCACTCTCATTGGAGTTAAAATCCACATATCTCATTGTGGTTTTGATTTGCATTTCCCAGATAATTAGAGATATTGAGCATTTTTTTATATGTTTATTGGCCATTAGTCTATCTTCTTTTGAAAAGCTTCTGTTCATGTCTTTTTCTCACTTTTTAATGGTGTTGTTTGACTTTTTTCTTGCTGATTTGCTTGAGTTCTTTATAGCTTCTGGTTCTTAGTCCTTTATCAGATGTACAGAATGTGAATATTTTCTCTCATTCTCTTGGTTGTCTTTTGAATCTGCTAATTGTTTCCTTGACTGTGCAGAAGCTTTTTAACTTAATCAAGTCCCTTTTGTTAATTTTTGTTGTTGCTGTGATTGCCATTGGGGTCTTATTCATAAATTCTTTGCCTCGGCCACCACCTAGAAGAGTTTTTACAACACTTTCTTCTAGAATTCTTATTGTTTCATGCCTAACATTTAAGTCTTTTGTCCACTTGAATTAATTTTTGTAAGTGGTAAGAGATAAGGATACTATTTTAATCTTCTGCATGTGGCTATCCAATTTTCCCAGCTACATTTACTGAATAGGGATTATTTTCCCAGTGTATTTTGTTGTCTGCTTTGTCAAAGATCAGATGGAAATATGTGGATGGTTTTATATTTCAGTTCTCAGTTCTGTTCCATTGGTCTATGTCTTTATTTTTGTGACATTACCGTGCTGTTTTTGTTACCATAGCCTTGTAGTATAGCTTGAAGTCTGGTAAAGCGATGCCTCCCAATTTGTTGTTTTTGCTTAAGGTTTCTTTGGCTATTTTAGCTCTTTTCTGGTTCCATACAAAGTGTCGAATTATTTTTTCTAGGTCCGCAAAAAATGACAATGGTATTTTGATGGGGATTACATTCAATCTGTAAATCACTTTGGGTAGTATGGACATTTTAACAATGTTGGTTCTGCCAATCCATGATCATGATGTTTTTCCATTTATTTACATCTTCTGCAATTATCTTCCTCAGTGATTTGTAATTCTCCTTGGAGAGACCTTTCACCTCCTTGGTTAAATATATTCCTAGGTATTTTATTTTCTTTGTTGCTATTGTGAAAGGTATTGAGTCTTTGATTTGACTCTCACCTTGACTGTTGTTGGTGTATAGGAAAGATACTGATTTGTGTACATTGAATTTGTAATCTGAGACTTTGCTGAATTTATTTATCAATTCCAGGAGTCTCTTGGCAAAATCTTTGGAGTTTTCTAGATATAAGATCATATCATCAGCAAAGAGCAATAGTTTGACCTCTTTTCCCCCATTTGGATACACTTGATTTTCTTCTCTTGCCTTATTGCTCTGACTAGGACTTCCAGCACTATTTTGAATAAAAGTGGTGACAATGGGCAAACTTGGCTGATTCCAGTTCTGAGTGGGAATGCCTTCAACTTTTCCCCATTTACTCTGATATTGGCTGTGAGTTTGTCATATATGGCTTTTATAATCTTGAGATATGTTCCATCTATGCCTATTTTGTTAAGAGTTCTTATCATAAAAGCGTGTTGAATTTTTTTAAATGCCTTTTCTGTATCTATTGAGATGATCATATGATCTTTGTTTTTATTTCTGTTTATGTGGTAAATCACATTTATTGATTTACATATGTTGAGTTATCCTGCATCCCTGAGATAAAGCCCACTTGGTGGTGATGGATGATTTTTTTGATGTACTGCTGAATTCAGTTTACGAGAATTTTACTGAGGATTTTTGCATCTATATTCATAAGGGATATTGGACTATAGTTTTCTTTTTTGTTGTGTCCTTTCCTGGCTTTGGTATCAAGGTGATATTGGCTTCATAGAAAAACTTGTGGAGGATGTCTTCCTTTCTGATGTTATGAAATAAATTCTACAGTATGGTACCAACTCTTTTTTGTAGGCTTGATAAAATTCAGCTGTAAAACCATCTGGTCCACAAACTTTTTTGTTGGATGATTTTTTATTACTCCTTCAGTTTTGCTGCTCATTATTGGTCTGTTCAGGAGTTCTATTTCTTCCTGATTAATGAAGCACCTAGATCTTAAGTGTTCAGTTTGATTAATTTTGACAGTGGTTATATCCATGTAACCACCACATCAAACATGATACAGAACATTTTCATCCTCTCAGTTAGTTCCCTGACAGTATTATCCATTCAATTTTCTCACTCACTAAATGTGATGCCCTCTCTGATTGCCACCACCATAGATTAGTTTTTATTGCTTTATATCTTCATATAAATGGAATCATACAATATACTATCTTGTGTGTCTGGCTTCCATCATTCACAATGTTTTTGAGATTCATCTGTGTTGTAGTATCTATAACTGGTATTTTTCTTTTTCTAGCTGAATAGAATTACATTGCATGCTGTCTTATCCATTCTCCAGCTCCTGGACATTTGCAGTATTTTGAATAAGACTACTATAAACATTTGTATATAAGTATTTTTGTGCACATACATTTTCTTTTATGTTGGTTTAAATACCTGGGAGTAGAATTGTGGAGTTGTAGATGAATGTATTTTTCACTTTATATTGCCAAATGTTTCTCCAAAGTAGTTGTATCATTTTACCCTTACCACAGTAATACATGAGAATTCTGTACACACAGTTACTCTATACATCCCCCACATTTTTTATTAGCAGTCTTTTTTATTTTGGTCATCATAATAAGTATAAAATTGTATTTTATTGTGGTTTAATTTCCATTTCCCGATAACTATGATTCAAATGCATTCTATTATCTTGTTTTGGAAAATGTCTATTCAAGGCTTTATCCATATTTTTGTTGGATTGTTTGTACTCTATGAGTAAGAGTTCTAAATATGTTCCAGATGCAGTTCCTATGTCATTTATATGTATTGTGACTATTTTTTCTTAGTCTGGAACTTGCCTATTAACTTTCTTAATGAAGTCCCTGATGAGCAGAAACTTTTGATTTTCATGATGTCTCCAGTTTACGTTGTTTTCTTTTATGATTTGGGTTTTTGTGTGCATGTCCTCACTGATAAATATTTACCTATCCCAAAGTCACAAGCATATGCTTCTATGTCTTTTCCAAAATGCTTTAGTTATAATTTTTACATCCAGGTCTGTGATCCAACTTGAATCATGTTTTGTGTATTGGGTGAGTTAGAATTTAAAAATTTTTTCATATATATATATATATATATATATTCCATTGTTTTGGCACGATTCATAACAAAATATTCCTTTCCTAATTGATTTGACTTAACAGTTTTATTGACAATCAATTGATAATATAAGTAAAGGTATAGGTACAGACCCTCTATTCTGTGCCATTAATGTATTTACCTACCTTTATGCAAATTCCACACCATGTTGATTGCTGTAGTTTTATAGTAAGTTAGATCATTTTAATGCTCAAACTTTTTTTTTTCAAAATTATTTGGCTACATTAGATCATTTACATTTCCAGATAAATTTTAGATGTATCCTGTCAATTTCCTAAAAAGTTTTGCTGAAATTTCATTGCGATCAGATTGAATCTGTAACTTAATAATATTGAGTCTTACAGGTCTTGAATATGATGTTTCTCCCCATTCGTTTAGGTCATATTTAATTATTCTCAGCAATTTTTATAATTTTTGTGTTAGCTTTATTCCTGGATATTGTATTTTTGATGTTATTAAAAATAGTACTTTTCTTTCATTTTCAAGTTATTTATTGCTAGTATTTAGAAATACAATTGATTTTTCTATTTTGCCTTGTATCCCATGATCTTGATAAATGATTATTACTTCTAATAGATGTTTTTGTAGAGTCCATAGTTGTCCTAGGCTGAATAATGGCCCGCAAAGATATCAGATCCTAATCCTCAGAACCTGTGAATATTACCTTTTATGGTAAAGGAAAAGAAAAGAACATTGCACGTTGTAGATGTGATCAAGTTATAGCATGGATTATTCAGATGGGTCCTAAATGCAATCACACATATCCTTATATGAGGAGGTAGAGGGAGATTATACAGACCCAGAAGAGAAGATGATATGAAGACAGAGCAGAGGTAGATTTAAAGATATTGGCATTTAAGATCGGAGTGATGCAGCTACAAGCCAAGGAATGCCAGCAGCCACCAGAAGTTGAAAGAGACAAGAAATAGGTTCTCCCCTCGAGCCCCCTAGGGAGCACAGCCCTGCTAACACCTTGATTTTTGCCCAGTGCTATTGATTTCAGATCTCTAGCCTCCAAAACTGTGGGACTGTAAATGTCTATTGTTCTAAGCCACCCAATTTTACTGTAATTTGTCACAGTAGCCACAGGATAGATCTTGAAGATATTTTATTAGCTTTATTCCTAGGTATTATTTTTTTATGCTACTGTAAATGACATTTCTATTTGCATTTTCAAATTATTTATTACTAGTATTTAGAAATGGAATTAATTTTGTATTTTGACCATATATCCTATGAACTTGATAAATACGTATTACTTCTAGTGGTCGTGTGTGTGTGTGTGTGTGTGTGTGTGTGTGTGTGTGTGTGTGTGTAGACTCCATAGGGTGTTATAGGTACACATCATGTAATCTGCAAATAAGATTTTTATTTTTTCCTCTCCAAACTCTATACCATTTATTTTCTTGTCTTGCCTACTGTGCAAGAATTCCAATAATGTTTAATAGAAGTGGTGAGAGCACATGTCTTTATCTTGTTCCTGATATTACAGTAAAGAGTTTAATGTTTAAGTATAAATTTGGCTATTGTTTTTTGTCAATGTACTTTATCAGATAAAAGGAGCTCTCAATGTCTAGTTTGCTGATAGGTTTTTTTTTTTCACGAATGGACTTGAATTTTGTCAAATGCTTCTTCCTGAATCTATTGAGAGAATCATAATTTTTCTCCTTTATTATTATTGTGGTGAACTTCACTGCTTGAATTTTGAATGTTAAATCAATCTTGTGCTATGGAGATAAATTGCATTTGATCATAATGTACTACACATTGCTAGTTTTCATTCACCATAATTTCTTAAGGATTTTTACATCTCTGTTCAGGGAGGATACTGGTCTGTAATTTTCTTAATGCCTCTTTCATGTTTTGGCATCAGGATTATGATGGCTTCATAAAACAAGTTGGAAACTATTTTATTCTCCTCTATTTTCTGAAAGAGTTTATCAAATATTGGTAATCTTTCTATTTGCTAGAATTCACCAGTGAACCTATCTGGGCCTAATGTTTGTTTTAGCGAAGGTTTTGATAATGATTTCGATGTCTTTAATAGATAAATAGGGCTATTTAAATTTTCAGTTTTATCTTTTGTCAATTTTGATTTGTTGTATTTTTTCCAAAGACATGGTCAATTTCATTTAATTTGTTGCATTTATTGCATAAAGTTGTTCATAACATTCTCTCATTTTCCTTTCAGTGTCTACAGTGATATCCCCAGAGTCTCTGAAAAGGTCCTTATCTCAGCAACCCTGCCTGCCTCAGCATTTGTGCACATGTACTCAGTCAGGGGTGGTACGGAAGGGACAGAGGGTGTGTGCAGGCTCACTTTGAGGCTGAGGCTCCTCAGATCCTAATTTATCTTATCAGCCCAAACATGGGCATTAAAAGTCTATTTAAAAGCTCTATTGGTTTCTCCTAATCTCCATCCTTCTTTTAGCTCCAGGAAGGACTTATCACTTTCTAGATTTTAGTTTATTCAGGTCTATTTCTATCCTTAGCTCCCTGAAGAATTCTTTTTAAACTATTATTTTATAGCTTATAGACTGTCTGGCTTGTTATTATTAGGGTAGAAGAAATTGCCTCTTGTGACTTTCTATATCCTAAGCAGAAATGGAGTCTCCACAGGTGATTATGATTCAAGTGCCTATGACTATCACTTAGAAAAGCCTTCTGTAGGTTTTCTGAGTAGGGGCTAAAAGAATAGTTGGTCCCATTTCGGTGCAGGTAAAAACTTCAGTTTTGAATTTCTCTGCCCCCAGGGATAGTCACATATCTTGTCAGAGAGTGCTTGTTGCTTAGAAAATTTCAACAAATGCATGTACTATTTTCATTATAAAGTAAAATTGAATGTTAGAAAGTGTATGCTGAGAACTTTAAATACCTGACTTGAAAATAACTGCTTTATTAGAAAAATCTTTGGCCCTCACTTTTTTTCTTTTTCTTAAGAATAAAACTCTAGAGTTAGAAATAGTCAATTTAACTCTTCAATAATAAAAAGTTTTCCTTTTATCCCATACCAGAACAAACTTTATTCCAGACGGTAATGCCTAAGCTAAGGAAACAGAACTTTTAATGAATTTTAAAATTAAACCAGAGAGATGTGCTTTGACAGTTGGAACAGGAGAATATGATTCTAGATATGTACTTTTCCACCGAAAGATTTTATTACTTATTTATAATATTTACCATGTCAAAACTTTTCCATTTTCCAAAGAGAAAAGAAACTTTATCCTTTTGCATCTGTGTTATCTGAACTCTGAAGAGACTTACATGTTTAATAACTTCTCAAGGATCTTTAATGAAATGGTCAACATTATATATTACATCTGCCATAATTTACTTAGGGGTTCATGCCTGTGAGATCATAATTTACATCTCTGTTTGAGGGATACAAATTTACATTTTTACTCTTTCCTTTAAAGCATACCCTGATTTCCAAACAGAATCACAAAAAGTAGACTCAAGGTAGCACCCTCAGGAGGGCAGACAGGATATATTTGCCTGCACCTCTCTTGGGGTGCCATATTTTAAGAGACTGAAATCTCAGAACTAAATTAAAATGCAAGTACAGTGAAATCTCAGAAATAGAAAATAAAGTACAATTATAGCATAGATGCACACCCACAAACACACCCACATTTTTTGGACATATTAAAACCACAATAAAAGTCTTTGGTTTTATACACCTTGATGCAACCTGTAAACAAAGTGAATTAAATGTAATACATTTATTATCATTGTCCATAAGTTGAAAAATCATGAATATGTCAAGGCTTCACATTTTGAGATATTTCTATTTTCAGAATTCATTACATTTCCACTGCAAGCATTGTTAATGCCGGTTTTAAAAACTGACAGGCTGCCGTGGAATACTAAAGAGAAAAGCAAAGAAATGTCAAGAGTTTGATCATGTATCTTTGTCTATTTGGATACAGGTGAAAATTGTTGAGTGAACAGACAATGTGTGGATGATACACAGGATGTAATTACAAAGTGCCAAATGAACAGAGAAGAATAATGTGAAAGTAAAATAATCAGGAACATGTCTGTGAGACATGTTAGATATCTGGAAGTTGCCCTGATTTCTAATAGATGATAAAAATATTCTAATTTTGAGGTTACGTAGTGAAAGCATACTTGTTGATTTTGCATCTCTTTGTCATTCTGCTTTTATAAAATAAAATGCACAAAAATGGCAGTGCCATGAGAGGAGATGGGGAGGGAATGTGGCGAGAGTCAAAGTGGCACCACAACTGGTCCTGGACCACTGATTCTTTGGATGTATTTGGTTCAATCATGTCAATAATGCAAATTATCAGCAACCTTGTAATCGAGAAAAAATACCTAAACTACAGAAACGTGGAAAAGGATAGCACCATAAGCTCTTCTATACCCATCATCTAAACTCAACTATTGCAGTCATTCTGCAACATTGACTCTAGCTCATTCACTGGCGCAAGTTCTCTCTCTCTCTCTCTCAGAGAGAGTGTGTGTGTATTTTAAATCAGCTATTTTTCATTTATTAACTCCTTTTCATTTCACTGAATCACTAAAGGTAAAACAGAAAAGAGCTCATACTTAATTATGATCCTTCTCTCTTCTTACCTCTCACCCTTCGTCACCAAGTTGGCTCTTCCACCTACTGAACAATTATAAATCCATCTCTTCTTGTCTCTTCGCACCACCATTGCCCTGGTTCAAGCCCCCATTGCTTTTAAACGATGTTCTAGCAACAGCCTCCTCGTTGATCTTCCTGCCTCTTTTTCTAATTCATCTTCTGTTTGGATCAGTGCATTTCTGAAATGAATATGTAATTGCCACACTCCTCCACCACTTACAGAATAAAGTCCAAGCTCCTTGGACATCTTGTAAATTGGCTCTTGTCTTCCTTTCTATCCTCATTGTCAGCCTCTTCCTTTCATGCCATCTTTTTGTTGCCATAGCAATCCTATGGCCATTTCCCCAAAAAACTTCCATGTCCTTTGCCTCAAATACCCATTCTACTTTGCTTTGATGAATACAATCCCACTTCGGGTTCAAAATTCTACTTTTGCATAGTGTTCTTTGACTCATCAAAGAGGAGGCTACTGGTTCTCCTTCTAAGTTCCTCAGACATTTCAATTTATCAAATTGCATCATAACTATTTATGTTCAAGTCTGCCTCTTGCATTAGACTATATTCCCTCCACATTGCACTACAACTGGAACATTGCACAGTTTACTGCTGTTGTTCCTACTTCTAAAATGAGGCACTTAATATTTTCTAATTATCTGAATATTAGCAATGTATGAGGAGTAGAGAAAGAAAAAATGTTAACACTTCAAAGAACAGGAATTAGACCTTGTTTTCATCAGTTTTTTCTCCTTCTACATGTACTTTAATACTCTGCTATCGCAAGCTTCTGAAAATCTCAAAACCATTTTCTAAGGTAGTTTGCCATCTCTAGGGATGACATTTGACCAACAATTAAAAAACAGAGATTATAGTTTGTGTTGACAACAAATAAGATCACAAAATTAACTAATATATGATGTCTAGTAATTAAATTTCAATCCGAGTGAGAAAAATGAAGCTCAAGGAATAGAAAACACATTGTCTACAAGAAATAGAGTTTCCATAAGTTGCTAGTGTGAGGGCAAGAACTCCACATTGTTTATGGCCGGTGCCTAAAATTACATGGCTTCATCTCAACTTGTCTTCCATCAGATAACATGACCTTTTTTTTCCCTGAGATTCTGACCTTTGCTGTACAGTCAGGTATTCTCCCAGAAAAGGCTTAAAATCCAGGACCACAATTTAGGAAATTGAATGTAGATACATATTAGTATAGTGGTATTATCTAGAAAGCTACTAAGAATAACTTCCTTCTAAGGTTTTGTAGCCAATTTTTTCTTCCTGTTTTTTCCATGCACATCCACAGGAAATTTTTCTTCTTTTTTTTTTCCCCCTTTTCTGGTTCACACCTTTGCCTTTCCTCCCCAGGTATTATTTCCAAGTTCTTCTGAACTGTGTTTGTAAAGGGCCACCCAGCCCACTAGACATCCAGAAAGTAACCATGTTGGGTTTGCCAAGCCGTAACAATGAGGTAGAAATAGCCAATTATTATACCAAACTTCTACTACCCAATCATAAATACACACACATACCACCTTAATTCAATAGGATGCTCATGGAATTGCTGCTGCATTGCTCTCGACTGCTCACTAACTTGACTTTAAGACATCAGCTTGGACTCCAGCCTTAAGGGGAACCACTGTGAACTATAGCACCTAACTCTTAGCCATCTGATTATGGAAAATTCTCAGGCTCCCACAGAGTCTAGAGTTGACATGCAAGCATCATTGTAAAACCCTCTTCTGTCTGCCTCTCTCTGGTAGATTGCCACTCAATTACTGTGTTACTTAGATGAAGATTCTGCACTATTTTGGGACACATTATGATGAGAGGTTCTTCTCATTCTGAGGCTTATGTTTGCTGTGTATAGAGGCCCTTTTAGGGAAGTAAATCACCAGAGAGGAGCGATGTGTCTCACCACAGCATGACCGGGCCACCAGCCCACTCTTCCAAACTCTAACAAGGAAAATGGCTGCTCCAGTTTCAGGACTTGAAGAAGATCAGAGCCTGAGAATGCTCTGTGTTTCTTGTAATTAGTAAAGTCCTCCCACCCCATCCCCCATTCCCCATTGAGTTCCAGTAAGAATTCAAAATGAGCTTGCACTTTCTGCCCCACGATATAATAATATGCCCCCATAATTACATTAAGGAAAAAATAAAGACAAAACTGAATATCCCAGTGGCCCATCCTACCTCAACCCACATCCTAGAAATTGTTTCTTCAACTAACATTATCAGGACTATGATCACATTGCATCTTGTACAGTTTTTGTTTGTTTTTGTTCCATACACATACAAAAGTAAAATTTCACATTTGCGAGAAAAAAGAGAGTTGTCACAAAACTAAGCCACGCCACTTGATTACCACGTGGAAAAGTAATAATTCAGTCCTGAATCCCTGAGTTGTCTGTGTAGAGTTTATGTCTTCTTCAAAAATCCAAATTTATTGCCTTATTTCCCTTTAATCACTATAAACCATTTGCATTCAAGATACTGAATTAAGCACCATGAGCTTTGGAAAACAGTATTTCAGTTGAACTCATTAGGTTATTTCACTGGAAAGAAACTGTATATTGTCTATCAGATTGAGAGACATTTGGATCTAATGGTTGTTTTCTCTTTCAATTATATTTTGTATTGAAAATTCTTTGGAATTTTCAATTCAAGTGGTTTATTGACTACCTTCGAAGTTTTGAAAAATCATTTCTAGGCAAGAAGAGCAACTTCTTCATAATAAATAACCCATCTTGTAATCATAACTGTCCAATAGTCACTGATAGTGATAATATATGGCGGCTATTTAAGATCTGCCTTTTCAGACAGTGAAATGTGGGCTTTTCCTTAATGACTGAATCGTTTTATTTCTGACCTCCACACTATCAAAATTTAGTATGTTGCACCCACAGAGACGATATTCTCATTGATTTTGTTGTAAAATGAAAATAAAATTAGTCCTGTGAGGCAAGTAACCTAATAAAGCTTGGATTTTTAAGAATTACAATAAGAAGAAGAAGAAAAAAATCCCACCACTAGGTAGTTAGCAGAAAAGAGGAAAAGGGCTGTTTAGCTCTAAAAAGACAACGGTTTATAACCTCAGCATAATTGTGCGAAAACATCAGACACATTCAAGTTGAGTGACATTCTACAAAATACTTGACCTGCTCTCCTCAGCATTGACAAGGTCAGGGAAGACTGAGAAATTGTCATAGATTGGAAGATACCTGGAAATAGAATAACTAAATGCAACGTGGTATCCTGAATTGGATTCTGGAACAGAACCAGGACATTATTAGGAGGAAAAAATGGAAAACCTGAAAAAAATCTGTAGTTTAGTTGATAGTATTATACCATTTTTCATTTCCAAGTTTTGATAAGTATGTCATAATGATGTATGATGCCATATTAAAGAAAGCTGGGTAGAGGATATTTGAGAACACTCTGCACTATCCTTGCAATTCTTTTGTAAATCTAATATTATTTCAATATACAAAGTTTAAGGAAAAATGCAAGTGTTAGGGCTGGCCAACATATTCCCTGAACTGCAGCAATATTCTGCCAACGCCAACTGAGTTTACTGAAGTCAGGACCAAGACATCTGATTTATACTTATTAAGTGTTTGTTTCTCCCAAGTTAATCTGTGGACCCACTCATACCCAAGGCAATGGTTTTAATTGTATTATACGTTTTTAATATCTTTTGCAGATTTAGTACTTAAAATTGCCTTGCCTGTCCTCTTCAGTCTGTCTGATCCATTTAGCTAATAGTATACCACTTTCCAGACAAATTTCCACATCTGTTTCCTCAGCAAGAAATACTTTCTTCTCTACAATGTCTCTTTAAAAAGTCAGTAGTTACTCCTGAGATTTGTTTGGACCTAAATCTTATCCTAGATTTCTTGCACATCCATAGAACATGAATGACACTCAGATGAACTAGCAAAAGGCAGGTATCCTATGCTGTCTCTTCAGTGACCTGTTCTTGTCACATCGCTCCAATTCACTAGGACAAAGCATTACTAAGATGTCTCCCCAGACCCATCTCAAATTTTTTTCTCTTTCCTGTGTTGGTACACTGTGTACATAAGCAAAAGAAGTGCAGCTCTAACCTGTTTTGTTCAGTGGTCAACTTGTAATTACAAGAGGGAGGCTGTCATCAGAACCTACATTCCACAATGAGCAAACAAGGATTGCCAATAAGAAATGGAAAGTCAATCAAATATGCCCAAATATTTGAGGAAACCTAATACCTGCAAGAGAGACCACAAAGCCCACAGCAAAGAGAATTAAAACTTAACGAGTCAGAAGTAATAGAATGTACAGAAGAAAACATATAAGTAAATTTAATTTGTGTCCTCAACTAGAGTTTATACTAATCTCATGCCAAATCAGAGGAAGCAACTCTAAAGAAATATATTTAGCATATTTAGAAATTAAACATATAATGGTTGAACTTTTCTTAAAAAATGCAACAGATGATCTAAATATTAATAACATAACTGACCTAGACAAAGGTTTAAGAGTCAGCTGGAGGATTAAGCTGAAAGATTCTTTCAGAATGTATGGAAAATATGGAAAGTATGTATGAGTATTCACGTAAGTGGCTGAAACCTCTGCTTTTCATATCTGCAAAATAGATACTGAAAGTTAAAAATAGAAAAGAAAAATAAAACCATAGAATTTAATTTGTTTAATTTTCACAATGTACAGGGGAAAATCTGAAGATCACAAAATACATGACGTTTTGGCCAAAAAAATACAGAATTGTTTTTAGAAAATATGCTTTCAAGTTGCTGGAGAAAAACAGGCTGTTCAGTAGAATCTCACCCATGTTACAAGCTGTTTATATAAAACATACACATAGTTTTAATTCTGGCAGCCAATGAAGTAAAATAAGAGTAATTAAATAAGGAAAGGGGACAGGTGTTAAGTAGTTGCCTAGTTGGTGCTCAGGATCTGAATTTCATTCCAAATTCAAATGTTAGAACACAAGGTAAGCAGATGTATCTTTGGAAATTGAAACTTCTAATACTTTTCTTGCCAGTGGATGTTAAATTATGGGCCACTATGTCATGAATTCACTCCTCCAATGACAATGTTTTTCCCTCTCCTGACACCCATGAACAAACTTACCTGCATCTTCTTCCAGCCCATTTCTCCTCTTCTCTCACTGCAAGCTGAGTCTCCCTTGTCAAAAGCTAGTCTCCTGCCTTTACATTCTCGACCACTCCTTTCATCTTAGGCTTGCAAGATACCAGCTCCTGTTTTTCCTCCTATTTGCTGATCACTCCTCAATCTTTTCACAGGGTCCTCTTCTTCTACATTTTCATAATTACTAGGCATTTCCCAGAGTTCAATCCTCAGTTCTCATCTCTTCCATTTAGATACTCCCATAGCATCAACTAACACCAGTAGACAGTGGACTACTAAATCTAAACAAATATCCAATCGCCATGGACACCCACTACAAAAATATTGTCCTATGGGGAACTGAAGTGCCTATGTTTTCCTTACTAATATTTATCTGTAGAAGACAGCTTAGCCTCAGATGTAACTTATAAAGGAGAAATGAACTTGTAGTCCTTTTGCTTAATTAAGAGTTTGATAGACCCTTATCATCATAGCTCTAGCAATAGTTGGCAGAGAAGTTAATAAGTTTCTTATTGTTGCTGCTGCTGGTTTAGAAAATCTCAGATATCTTGGTCTATTAAGACATTATTTTCCAACACTCTATTGAAGTTCATGAATCTATTTTATATTCTACTTGATGATCTATATTTTATTGTTATTTTAGAAAACCATCAAAAGCAGATTAACATAGGTTGAAAATTCTATATTAGAAAACAATTCAAATGATTGCAACTTTTCGCCATTTGTTATGCGGACTATGTCAAATTTTAACTTCATAAGCAAAAACAATATTTAAAAATGAAATTAAAATGCAACTCAGAAACGACACTCTAAATCATACAAGTCCTAGATGATGTAACATACTAAGAGTATCATTATTAGGATCTGTGCTTACCTCTCAAGTATTTTCCAAATTGGATTGAAATCACATGTAATTTCTGATGTTTTGACAGTAATGACTGTTTCTACAGCTAGCATAGTAGTAAATATACCGTAACTAAGTTTCTATGACACCTTGCATGTCATAGAAACTTAATAAATGTTTGTGGAACAACACTAAAATGGAAAGATGCCAAACACTTGAAAAAGCAAGGTAACATAGTATGAGAATTCAGATATATATGGATTCACTCTGACTTTGCCACTTACGGAAATTGGGGCAACTGCTTGTTTTTCTCAACTGAAAAAACCAGTTATGTTGGCAATATCTATTACCTAGAGTTATAATGAAGATTAAATAAAATGAAATTAGGTAGCCTAAAACCAAATGAGGTAGCATTATCATAAACCCAATATTATATAATTTTGTCCCATCTTAAATAATAAAGCCATAAGCATCATTTTCAATAATAAATAATGAAAACTTTGAATATAGTCATTGGCATAAGTATTTTTGACAATACAAAACACTGAGTTAACTACTACCCTTTGCTTAGGGGAATAAGCAAAAAAAACTTGTCTTTCTGGAAATACAGTAAAACAAAAACCCTGACCATATTTCTTGCTACAAAGCATCTAGATGATAGATATATTTCAACAAACATTCTTTTAAGTGCATAATTGAGATTCCAAGAATGTAAGTAGACAAATCTCAGGGGCCAAAAATGAAGAGGGAGCTAAAAAGAGGGTGATGAATTAGTCCTGAAGCTGTCACTCTCTGGGATAATTGACAATACTAGAAGTCTGAAGTCTGTGGTTTTATCACCATACAACCACTAAGAGAACAGAAGACAAAATCCTGGGCACACTAAATGTTCATAGTAGGAGATTAGCTCTCCATATAAAGCTTGGGCTGTCAATTGCTACACTTACAATGAAAAAATAAGAAAAAAAGTTTCTTAATCTGCCATGATGACAAGAAACTTCTCTCAACACAAGCTCTGAAAAGGGAAAAAAAAAATCAAAAGCCATCTCCACTGAGAATTTAACAGTGTTTTAAGACATAAAACAAGTCTCAACAAATTTCAAATAATGAGTATTCAACAGTCCCATTTGTCTGGCCAAAGGCATTTAAATTAGAAATCAACAACATAAAGATAAAATCAACAACAAAAGATTACAAAAATCAAAAGTATCCACCTAAACTATGCATCAAAGGAGAAATTTGAATACTAATCAAAATATACCTTTTAGTCACAAAATTTGAATTTGCTCATATATCTCTTAAAAACTAACCTTCTAATTGTGGTCTCATTGATCTTATTGTAACATAATATGAGATCTTAGCATGACATTATGATAATATATTATATTATGATACCTGGGTATTTTCTTTTAAAGGTAAAACATAATTTGTAAGCATGACATTTACAGAAGTGAAAATATAATAAGCGAATCTATTTAAAACACAATACAAAATGAAACTATTTAAAACAATACAAAAATTTCATTTTTCTACATTTATAAAGTCCCTGGTACATAGCAGGTATTCAATAATTGTTAGGTATTTTCATAAAAGGTGGTATGATATTATGGCAATGAGTACATTTTAACTTCAGTCATTTTCTTTGTCCTTTTATCAAAGATACTACCTTGAAACGAGCATTCTTTACAGCAACCCCAAAACCACCTTTAATTTTTCCTTTGAAAGTAATATAATGCCTAAATAGGGCACATTAAAATATAACGGTGTGCTCCAGGCAAAACCAATGGAAACAACATCAGGGATACCAGTCATGGTCCAATCTGTGACTCCTTCCAAGACTGAAGTGAGAAACTGTGGGGCTGCCTCTCCCTAGCTTAAAAATAACTCTTCCTGCTGCTATGGAAAAAGAGTATAGCAGTTCCTCAAAAAATTAAAAATAGAATTGCCATGTGATCCAGAAATCCCACTTCCATGCCTATAGCTAAAAGAAAACTGGGACTCGAACAGATATTTGTCCACCCAGGTTCATGACAGGCATTATTCACAATAGCCAAGCAGTGAAAGGAAACCCAACGTGTTCATCAGGGGACAAGCAGGTAAGCAGAATGTGACACATACATACAATGGAACATTATTCAGCCTTTTTTTTTTAAAAAAAAGAAAATTCTGACACATGTTAAAACACAGGTAAACCTTGAGGATATTATGTTAAGTGAAATAAGCCAGTCATCAAGGAGCAAACACTCATGATTTCACTTGAATGAGGTCCCTAGAGTAGTGAGACTCATAAAGACAGAGAGTAGAATGGGGTTGCCAGGGGAGGAGTAAGAGGGAATGGGGAAGTTAGTGTTTAATGGGTATAGAACTGAGTTTTGTAAGATGGAAAGAGTTCTGGAGATGGACGATGGTAATGGTTGCACAACAAGGTGAATTGACTTAATGCCACTGAACTGTATCCTTAGAAATGGTTATGATGGTAAATTTTACATTACGTGTCTTTTGCCACATTTTTTTTAAATGCTTCTTCTCACTTTAAACCATGCAATGTGCTTGGCTTCTGCCAGTGCCGAACTAATTTTTGCTGCAAACTGAGGGGAAGATGAGGCTACATTCAATTTTGTTCAAACTATTTCTCTTTCTCCCACATTGGGTTTCCCTCCTTAATTTAAGACAAACGCGTCTTTTATGAATGCGTAATGATTAATGAAAGCTGGCAGGAATACTGACAAGAAGCCCCATAAGAGCAAAACACATATATTCTTTTCTAAATATAACCTAAACATAGGCTACTCTTCAGCAGTAATAACAGTTAGCATTCAAATGTCCAGTGTTTACTCAGGTACTCATTATTCCGCTATTATCCCCTAGGCGTCACTGTGACCGAAATATGTCTAATGTATAGTGCACATCACTGCATAGATTGCCGTTTGCCTAGCAGAGTGTCATTACTCAATTTTATAAGGAAGCTCATGACTTTTTATGAGAAGAGAAATTGTTTTACCCAGTATAAATGCCTACAAGGTAATATGAGGCGGAAAGGAATATTTTGTTATTAGTATGAATTCTTTTCTAATGTTGATTCTTATTTTTGAATTTAATAAGACTTGAAAATGCGCTTGGAAATATGCAGACACTCCTTGAGTAGCTCCAACGAATACATTTCAGATCCTAATCTCATTTTCGGTCATTCCACATTAACAAAGGATGGATGCCACCTGGCTGTTCAGTGACAGAGAAACTGACATCCCACAGGTAAGCCAAGAACACGCTAAAAACTGCTTTGACTGTATTCAAATCATGGGCACACTTTTCAAAAATAATCCACTCTCAAATGGCTCTAGTCACTAAAAATAAGGGCAGAAAGCTTCATGGAGTAAAGAACTATATGCCAAAATTACAGCTAGGTAGGAGGAATAAATTCTAGTGTTCTGTAGCACTATGGGATGGCTATAGTTAACGATGATTTATTGTATATTTTCAAATAGCTAGAAGGAAGGATTTCGAATGTTCCTAACACATAGAAATGATAAACTTTTAAGGTGATAGATATGCTAATTATCCTGATTTGATCATTACACATTGCATATATGAGTCGAAATATTACACCATACGCCACAAATATGCACTATTATGTATCAATTAATAATTTTTAAAAAAGAAAACTATATGTTACTGACCTCTTCCTCCACAGCACATAGTTCAGTGTTCACCAATTAATTCAAATACTCAAATATTTATTGAGCTTTTAGTATATCCCGGACACTCTTCTAGGCACTGGGATGCAAGCATGAATAAAACACAAAGTCCCGTTTTCCTGGCAATTGCGTTCTAATCTTGAGCATGCCATGTGTTCAATAAACTGGGATAGATTTGTGAAAAGGAGTAAAATTTTAATGATTCCCTTAAATATTTCAGTAATCCAGGACTCACATAGGCAGAGGAATTTCAGCTGTGAGATATTCCCTGATCCATAATATATCTCTTTACATGTGCTACAGAGCTTCTGTTTTGTGATCCTGTGATCTCTTTAAATATGACGCTATGGAAATGAATGCAATCTCTGAGTTTCTTTAAACACGTATCCTTTCAGACACCCTCCACGGGAAAATGGTCGTGAGTGCACTATTCTAGGCTGCTATTGGAGGAGTACAATACTCAATCTTTTGTTTCATGCAGGTCTTTTTTCACGTGTAAACAAACTCAGCCCCCATACTTCTGACATAGCATTACTGTCTGTCTGCCCAGACCTCCCCAACTAGTGGAATCCTGATGAACGCTTACCCATTCTTCACTGAATCCCATTTACACTGCATTGTTTGCACTTCTCAATATTTTGCATGCTAAGTTTATTTCTTTCTTTCTTGTGAGAAAAATACTGAAGAAAAAGAAAAATATTCTCTGTGATATTCAAATTCACAGCATAAAGAAAATATTGTGAATTGCCAACAGTCATTTTCAGAATACACTGTATCCTTTTACCATTAAAATTCTTTTGTGTTTATTTCAGAAACATGGTAACATTATCTCTATTTATAAAGGCTACTTATTAGAAGTGTATTTCTGTGAGAAGAAAGCTTTCATTATTCAAGGATAACATGACCTTACAGACTGAAAAAAACAATTTTGAGATGAAAATTAGAAAGATATTTCCAAGCATAAGTGTACTTCTCAAATTCCATTTGACATTATTTTCTCTTATGGTAATTTTGGTTTTTAGTTTATCTACCTGTCCAACTAACAATTTGCATTTTTTTAGAGTAGTACACTTTCAGCAAAGCAGGTAGAAAACTGTACCTCTCACTCTTTAATAATATTTCAGCTCTCTTTTTGCAACCAAAATCAAGCTCACTTTATCTCCTCCTCTTTACAAAGTTTCCTCAGGCTCTTTTCTTGTGAGCTAGGGATGAAAATATTACTACAAATCTAGAGAATACTGCTGGACTCGTGAATGATTTGCAAGATGTTGAAAGCAGATATTTACACTTTGGGTTCTGTTTTCTCTCAAATTTCAAGAATGAAATTTATGAATTTTGGAAGCAAGATTCACTGCACACAGCTAAATGGTCTCTTAGTCTTGAGGGTTCTCAAGAGATAAGAAACGGTCAGAGTGTTACTGAAAGTTCGGTACTTGTCCCAGAGGCCAGATCAGTGAGAATGAGGAAAAGCAGTTTGAGGAAAAAGAAAGAGAAGTTTATTAATTTGCCAGAAAATGAGGAGAATAGCAGATTAGTGTCTTGAAAAACCACCACCCCTCCTTTAAGCAGAAATACAGCATTTCTTAAAGGGGGGCTTTCAGAGGTTGGGCTTGGGTCCATGTGGCCAGTGTCTTATGTCGTGGCCTTGGGCTGTTGTTTAATCATAGTTGGCAGTTTGGGTCGACCTTATGTTGGGTGAAGAGGATCTCATGACCTCCCAGACAATTCTGTTGAGCCATGTCCTGTGGTTTAAGACACTAGAAAACAAAGAGTATTTTCTGCCCCTTTGATTACTGGCCTCGGGCAGGAATGCAGGTTTCAATTTCCAAAAAGGGTCGGGGTTTTAAAGAGACAACTGATAATACATTTTGCCCTTTTTCAGACCTTTACCTCTGTTTCAAGAGCAGTTTCTCACTGAGGCTGTGCTGTGGACTAAACATATCAGAATTCCCTGAGGTATCTTTTAAAAATTCAAATTTCAGGGCCTGCCTCCAGAACTAAGAATCAGGATGCCCAGGGCACTTACCCAAGGTGCTACATTTGTATGTGCACCTTGGGTGATTTTTATGTTCATGAAATTTGAGAACCAAACATACTGGAAATGAAGGGTCAGAAAGATAAGAACTAGGCCTCAGAATATTTATCATCCACTTCCATATTCCAGCCAATAAAAAGTAACTGTCCCTTGTTTTTATTTCAAAATATTTAGGAGGTAAAAATGTTTTTGTTACATGGATAGCTTTTGTAATGTTTGAGTCAGGGCTATAAGTGTGCCCATCACCTGATTAGTATTTAATGTACTCATTAGGCAGGCTTTTTCCCCTCCCTTCTGCTTGATTTTCAATGGCTTTTACTTCCCTCTTGGACTTGTGTGCCCCTCAGATAGTCCCAGTTTAATAGAGAATACATATGGTGTTTGTTTTTCCATTCTTGAGACATTTCACTTTGTATATGGTCTCCAGTTTCATCCAAATTGTGGCAAAAGGCATTAATTCATCCTTTTTGTGGCTGAGTAGTACTCCATGCTTCTTAAAGATACTTATTCTTCTGATCTGTTAACTCATGGCAGTAATTCTTTGCTAAAATTAGGAAGTATAGGGACTAGGGAAAAGAAATCATCACGGAAATGATTCACACACACACACACACACACACACACACACAGGCAAAGATGGACTTTGGGTGCAATACTCTTATTTATTTGGAGATTATTTTTATAATTTGATATTCAAATCAGTAACATTGGAGTTTCTGATTATAACATGTTTAACACCTGATTCTTTAAGATGCTATTACCCACATGCTGACCCACCAATAAGCCAGTCCATCTACTGAATAAATGGAGTAGAAGGATGGCTGAACATAAACGCATAAGCATATTGAGTTGATGAGAACATTATAAATAACAATGGAAGAAAGTTCTTGGAAAAGCAGCATAGAGGCAGGAATGCTGGGCTGCCAGCAGCAAAACACTCTTTGAGGAAGATCTGAAACTTGACTGAGGATTTTCAGCATGAGTGAGATTTTAACAGGTAGGAAAGATTGCAGAAGGCATGCCTGAGCGAGAATGTCAATTGCTTAAATATTTCATAGATCTGCCTGTTGTTTACTGAAGGCACCATGCAAAGGTGTCAGCTTAGTTCAGAAGTGTACATGGAGAAGATTTCTTACTTCACCCTAGATAACAATTCTGTAAGATCTCTTGCCTGGAGAAAAATTACTCCTTTCTCCTTTTCCCTTCTTTCCACTGTTCTTGGTGGTAGATTTTTTTAAAAAAAAAAGAAACATTTTTAAAGTCATATCCAAATAGATTTTATAGTTGGAGACATGGAGGAGAAAGATGAATCACTTTGCCTGACACAGAATGCTGACTTTCTAAGAGACTAATTAATTATAAGATTTTGGCCCTGTTCACATATAGAGACTCCCCCTCCTCATAGCCAAAGCACATTTTAAACTCACCCTTCAATTCCCAGTGCAAACTTTTTCTCCTTTGCAAAGTATTTTGTCCCACGTCAGTATAAGCTGTTTCACCTTTGTGTTTATGTAACACTTTTTACAGCAAAGATTACACTGCACTGTGATAGTTTTTGTCTCTGTTGTTCCTGCTAACATCTAATGACTATGAACTTCTGTGAGATTAGGGTCTTTATTTTTTAAAAATTTGTGCCTAATATTGTGTCAGACATATGACAGGTACTTCATAAATGTGTGAGGAATGAATGAATGAATGAATAATATGGTGCAAGGAGACTTTGCTAGACCCAGCTGAGCAGGAAGAGTAGATTCTTGCTACTGTCTTCTATGGTCTCCTCCAAACCTCCTCTTAGTAATGCCTCACCTCTCTAATTCCAATTGTACTTCTAATCCTAATTCTATTCTGGTTCTCTTTCCTCTGCCTATAAGTAGGCTCAAGTCTCTTTGAAGCTTCAAATGTTAGAATTAACAAAGTGTCCCAACTGTCTACACTCACTGTCCACTCTTGTCCTAAGCCGCGTTTCCTAGAAGCAGAATTTGAGATGAGAATTCTTGTACCAGGGGTCTATTGAGGGAGTGCTCTGAAAAGAAACCTATAAGAGAGAAGGAAGAAGACCATAATAGGGGAAAATGCTGAGCAAAGATGTGGTATCATAATATGTATCAATAGTTTTTTAAAAAGTCAGAAGACGTACTAGCCCAGAGCACACGTCTCAAAGGTCCTTGGCATTCCTATTGACTTTCTGCTTTACCTATATTGCAAAGTTAGTTTCCTAACAATTCACTGATTCTTGGCATTAAAAATCTTTTGTTTTCTCATGATACCACGCTGTGAAGTTATATGGAAAAGCCAATTATTAAAAGGTTAAATCAAATAACTAGTAAACTCTAAATGAATTTCGGCAAAGGAAAAGATAAAATGTATATGGAAAAAATATGCTTTATTGTTCAAAAATTATACCAGTTGTGTTGTTTTCCCTGTGCATGAATGTGAATGAGTAATGAGTAATCCACCCAACATATTATTCACACTCTGTGTGTTGAATTAAAACAATTTCATGATTAAAAAAAAAAAACCTCTATGGAAAACAGTATGGAAATTTCTCAAAGAACTAAAAAAAAACTACCATTTGATCTAGCAACCTTACTACTGGGTATCTACCCAAAGGAAATGAAATCATTATATCAAAAAGATACCTGCACTCATATGTTTATAGCAGCACTATTCACAATAGCAGAGATAAGGAATCAACCGAAGTTTCCATCAACCAAGGATTGGATAAAGAGAATGTGCTATATATGCACAATGGAATACTATTCAGCCATAAAAAAGAATGAAATCAAGTCTTTTGCAGGAACATGGATGGAATTGAAGGCCATTATCTTAAGTGAAACAACTCAGCAACAAAAGTCAAATACTGTATCTTCTCACTTATAAGTGGGAGTTAAATAATGTGTGCACATGGACACAGAGTGGACTGAGAAACAATGAGACATGGAGGGGTGGGAGTGTGGGAAAGGTGGGTGATGAAAAATTACTTAATGGGTACAGTGTACATTATTCAGGTGACGGATACACTAAAGTCCACACTTCTCCACTACACGATATACTCATCTAACAAAATTGCACATGTACCCCTTAAATTTATACAAATAAAAAAAAGTGTGGTATCAGAAGTCTAACTTCAGACGGATCCCAAGGGGAATTCTGGAAAATCAATTGCACCAGAGCTTGTCCCACGTTGAGGTGAGGGGGCTGAGCCTTTATACACCCACACCCCCCGAGACACACACACATACACACAGTCACTGAGCCTTTGGCCACAAACTCCAGAAGGGTCTAGCAATGCCAGGCATCTCCGGGAGTTGGTTGTCTTCATCTAAAGCAATGGCATCTACTTGCCTACAGATTGGAATCACTTGAAGAGCTTCAAACGCTGCTGATGGCTGAGTCCCACCTCGAGAGATTATGTTTTAATTGGTCTGGGCTCTGGTTTGGACATTGGAATTATTTTAAACTTCCAGGAGATTGTAATGTGCAGACAAGTTTGGGAACCACTGAGCTAAGCACCAACAGGGATACAGAAAGGTGCTATGTGAGCGATTTGCTTCCTCACCCACAGCAGCTGGGGAATGGCTCGAGCAGCCCAGTAAAGGGGATCTTGATGAGACCCCATCGACATCTGCTATGACATGATGATCCAAAACCCACCTGACGCCTAGGAACAGAACTCACCATCTCTCCACATTTTGTCACAATGCCCCCAACCAGTTCCCCTTCTTCTGCTGCTGCTATCTCAGTCAAATGCTTTATCCATGTCACAAACCAGAGTACTGGCAGCCATCCTGAACCTCCCTTTCCCTTATTCTCATCTATTCAATTCCCAAATTCTGCTCCTGTTTTACTTTGCAAATATTTGCGAGACCTCTTTTCTTCCCACTATCACTACTCGTGATCTCATGCTTGGAGAGCAACAACAATACTGCTCTTTAGTGAGTATCTAGGACATGTCCTGCCCTGGGTCAGGCACATCCCATGGCCCTTGGTGTTTCCCAATGTGTGACTTGCACACCACAAGGAGGTGTGTCGAGCATGAGAGAGACACACGTAGAGGCAACCAGGAAGGAGGAAGAGTGAGGCAAGGTGAGACGAGGCGACTGAGACAGACACCTCCACCGTGCCCAGGAATGAGACCAGCCCTGCAGGAAAGGCTTCACCTGGACTGACTTCATGGGAGCTCATGATAAAAATTTAACTGATTTCTAGAAATCAATAAAGTTCTACTTCTTACATAGGAGAGGTCGTAGACTGAGATAGGCAACTAATAATTAATCTTATCTGGGAATATAGTTTGGGCCAAGAAGAAAGCGTTTTGCTGCATTATGTATGTCTCACATATGAGCAGGAGTCTTGCATTGAGGAAGGAGCAACAAACTGTGAGTTCGAGGATGGGAGCAGAGCCCCAGTTCAGCTATGTGTGTGCATGTGTGCACGTGCATGTGCATGTGTGCATGGCGACTATCTATATTCATGTTTATGTGCACATGAGAGATGTGTATGTGGCCTATGTCTTGAGAAAGTGCTTTTGAAATGATTTATTTAGGGAGGAGGGGGTCTGGCCTTAACTAAAATTACTAGTTTGCAACAAATCTTTTTTTCTTTTGCACTCAAGATGAATTGGGTAGTTAGTCCTTAAACATAAAACTTGCTCCAATAACTATAAAAATTCAGTTTGAAAAGAAACACAAATAAGGTTTAAAATATTAGGCAATATAAGAAGGATTTTGCAGTGTATTTAAAAATTACTAGTTAATTCATTTTTCCAGGGCAGCCTGACCCTGAATGTCAGGTCATGTTCAGGAAGATTCAAGATGGTTCTCACATGAACCCCTAAACAGGACCCAATTGCCTTCTCTCCAAGGATAAATTACGGTATTAAGGCTAGTCTGGCCTGAGAAGTACAGTTCCCTCCATGGAGCAGTAAGACATTAGTTTATTCAAAGCCCCACGGGTCATTTTGACACTTTCTGTCACCTTGGAGTGGGTTATATACCCTGCCCACGATGGTGACAACTATAACATCTTGCGCCGCTCATTAACTAAGATCTTCTTTCTTCCCTCACAGATTTACAGAAGTACGGGCAGTAACATTAAAGCAAGTCTGAATTTAATTCATAACTTCTAAGTGTGTATTTTCTGTGGAAGGGGCCTCTCATTTAAAGGGAGAAAAAACTGCTTGGAAACAGAAAGTTAAACTTAATCAAACTCACACACCCATTATGGGAGTTGAGGCAAAATCATGTAATTTTCAATGGCTAAGTTTCCTCAATCGGAAGAAATTGGTGTGAAATAATCTCTTAAATCCCTCCTAGCTTGAGCACTCTACAAATCAAGGTTAAGTAACAGCCCCTGGTGTGAGGGCAGTGAGGGGGACATCTACACCTTCCCAAGCAATCGGCTTCTATAAACATCTCATTCTGTCCACATAGCATCTCCCGCTTTATTCAAATCCTTTGACTGTACTACATTAGAGAGAAACATTAACTTCCTAAGGCATCAGAAAACTGACCTTAAGATAATCTCGTTCCCATGTTCTGCAAATTTATGAAAAAGCCAGATTCTTTTAAGATCTAAATATCATGTTGAGTTCCCAGAATCATCTTAGGAATCACAACATTTGAAATAGAACATATACATGGCATTCAAAAATTCTGTACTAACATTCACTTCCAACCTCTGCAAGAAAAGAAATGAATCAAAGATTCCTTCATACAGCACCGTGCCTCTGCCTGTCCAGACAGATGGTTGTCTTTCTGTTTCTGAACAGTCTCTGAAGAAGGAAGTCTTAAAGTTTCTCTTCTTAATCTTCATCAGTTCCAGTTCAATGTTCTTTTTGTTTAGAAAATAGCATGCAGGAATATGAAAGAACGGCACGTTCTCCATGCACTCATCAAAGGCAAATCGAAGCCTGGTTAGACTCTTCACTTTGGACTTAAACCTACAACACAAGATTTCTGGGAATGGGTTTCCTGTAAGTTACTCAACATGCCATGTTCGGACATAGCTGTAAAGCCTGATCGACAGCCAGTAACAGTACAATGTTTCCCCCTCATCTCCCTTCCCTTCTAAAGCCCCTTTCTCCCAAACTCA
>CAUYSK010119339.1:0-37310 GCA_963575035.1 Avahi laniger
CACACACAGACACACACACAGACATACACACACAGACACACACACAGACACACACACAGACACACACACAGACATACACACACAGATACACACACAGACACACACACAGACACGCACACACAGACACACACAGACACGCACACACAGACACACACACAGACACACACAGACATACACATACAGATACACACACAGACACACACACAGACACACAGACACACACAGACATGCACACACAGACACACACACAGACACACACACAGACATACACACACAGACACACACACAGACACATACACAGACACACACACAGACATACACACACAGATACACACACAGACACACACACGGACACGCACACAAGAACTCTCTCTCCCTATTCTCTGCCAATAAACTTGTGCCATCCCCTCCGGCTCAAAGTCCCCACACCATCCAGATGTGAGGTAGCTCCCTTGTTTCCCAGGTTTGTGTTCATTCTGCCTTATATTGTTATTTATGGTTTGGTGGAAAGCACACGACTCCCCCATCTCCCCTTTGGAATCCTGCCGCAAATTTCCAGCCTCTGCAGGCCCCACCCCACAGAGCGACGGAGGAGAGGGCTGCACAGACCCACGTGCTTCCTCCTCCACCCAGCGCCTTGCCCCTTGTAAGTATTCAGTTGAAATCTGCCCACCTGACACAAAGGGAGGGATAAAGTTCATGCAGTAAACATATTTTTTCTGACCTGAAAATACTGACCACAGTGGAGATTAACATCTTCCTACCAAGGCTGCTGCAGAATCAGTGAGGTATGAAGCTTTACCAGAAGACTTGAATACGTCCTCCCCGGTGGAATTCATTCATTCAACGGTGTTTGTGAATGAACAGGAAAAGTGATCCTGAGCAGGTCGGTCACCTCCAGTGAGCACCTAAAATATGCCAGGCATTCGAATAGACGGTGGGAATATGCCAGTGAATAAAGCAAACAAAATCTCTACCCCATGGAGACCCCAGTAAGTACCTACAGTGCTGGTTGGCAAGTGGGTTCACTTGCTGAGAGTCCCAAGCAGACAATAAACAAAGAAATAAGCCATCAGATGGGGGAAAATCAAGCATGGGATCCGAAGACAGGGACTGTCGGAGTAGGGAAGGGTGGCGATTTTCAATGTAGTGCTCAGGGAAGGACTTACTAGAGTGAAATGTTAGGGCAAGAACTTGAAAGAGGTAAGGGAATGACGATATCTTGGGAGAAAGTACTCCTGGCAAAAGCCTAGTAAGTACAAAGGCCCTGAGGTTTCAGGAATGACAGAAAGGCCTGTGTGGCTGGAATATATCATCTGGGCAGCAGAGTAGCAGGAATGAGGATGGAGAAACAAAACAACCGGTCTCTGGCAATTGAAAGGATTTTGGCTTTTTCTCTGAAATGGGAAACCAATGGAAGTTTTTGAGCAGAGAATTGACATGATCTGGTTTAGGTTTTTAAAGCATCGCTCTGGCTGGTGTGTTGAGAATAGAGTGAAAGGATCAAAGGCAGAACCAGGGGGATCAGTTAGGAGATTGTTGTAGTAATTTAAGTGAGAGACGATAGTGGCCCCAACCAGGACTGTAACAGTGGAGGTGCCAACAGGATTTGCTGATGGATTAAAAGTGGAATGTGAAACAAAGAGAGAGGTCAAGGGCCAAGGTGTCCAAAGGTCTGCCGAGAAGGGAAATAGAACAGACAGGGTGAAAGCAGAAGCTCATAGCTCCGCTTCCGTTTCTCCTTCTTTTCTCAGATCCCTTGCTCTTTCTCCAAGGAAAAGTGACCCTAAGCAGGTTGGTCACCTCCGGGTATTATCAAAGCGATGTGCGCACGTGGTTCTTGGATTTTTCCTCCTGAAAAGCCTGCTAACTCGCTTTAATAATCTTCTTATTCTTTTTTTAACAATGAAGCAGAACTTTGGCTTTTATTACTGCCTCTGATACAAAGTGATTAGCTGTGTTTTTTTTGTTAGGACACATTTTTATTCCATTAGACAATTTTGCCTTTCAATTGTGGTGCTTAATTCACTTACATTTAATTTAATTATTTATACAGCAGTATTTAAGTCTGCCAACTTGCATTTGTTTATAGTTGTGCCGTCTGGTTTTTTTCCGCAGAATATTACGGGGGTAAAGACGCTTTGATTACATAAATTGCCTTTGCATCACCCAAGTTAGAGCAACAAGCATGCCCATCCCCCAGACAGCATGCACCGCACCTGTTAGGTGTGACTTTACCCATCCCCTCCACCCCGCCTGCCCTAGCTCTATGAATGTTACTTCCCATATGTGTACATAAGTGTTGATCAGTTAGTACTCATTTCATGGTGAGTACATGTGGTGCTTGTTTTTCCATTCTTGTGATACTTCATGTAGAAGAAGGGGCTCTGGCTCCATCCAGATAATACAAGAGGTGGTTCACCAGTTTTTTATGGCTGAGTAGAACTCCATGGTATACATGTACCACATTTTCTTAATCCACTCATGTATTGATGGACACTTGGACTGTTTCCACATCTTTGCAATTGTAAATTGTGCTGCTATAAACATTCGAGTGCAGATATCTTTTTATAGAATGTCTTTTTTTCCTTTGGATAGATGCCCAGTAATGGAACTGCTGGATCAAATTGTAGTTCTACTTTTAGCTCTTTGAGGTATCTCCGTATTACTTTCCACAGAGGTTGTACTAGTTTGCAGTCCCACCAGCACTGTACGAGTGTTCCTATCTCTCTGCATCCACGCCAACAGTTGTTGTTTGGGGACTTTTTGATAAAAGCCATTTTCACTGGAGATAAGTGATAGCTCACTGTGGTTCTGATTTTTATTTCTCTGATGAGTAGAGATGTTGAGCATTTTTTCATATGTCTGTTGGCCATTAGTCTGTCTTCTTTTGAAAAGTTTCTGCTCATGTCATTTGCCCACTTTTTGATGGGTTGTTTGATTTTTTCCTTGCTGATTTTCCTGAGTTCTATATAGATTCTAGTTATCAGCCCTTGATCAGATATATAGCTTTAATCTTCTAATGGAAGGGTGTGTCTGGGAGAGAGTTTTGAATGGAGTTGGTGGAGGAGGGGCTGGGGCATGGAGACAGCGCAGTATCTAGGCCTTAGAGGTAAAATATAATACATCAAACCAATCTCATGCAATACAAATTGGTCAGAAACCATTTGTTCAACAAATATTTTGGGGACGTTGATTAAGTTCCAGGTACTGTACTGGGCACTGGGGATATAACGGTGAACCAAATAAATATGGTCTGGGCATCAAGGAGCTTATAATTATGTAAGAGAGACAGACCACACAGATAGATATTAATACATTATTATGTGGTATAATGCATAACTGACAAGACAATGGCAGGGTATCAGAGACTATATAACAGATAGAGACACATTCACTCTTTCTCCACTTTTGTAAAGTAGTTCTGTGCCCTAGGAAAGCCACAAAAAATACTCAAAACTAGAGAAAAAGAATTGGAAACTATAAAGGATTTTTATATTTTTAAATCATTACAGTGCATATATAACATCAGTCATGTGATTAAAGTAAGAGTACAAAATTCACTCCATAATTCAAAATCGAAGACAGTTATAATAAGGAAGACCTTTGTATTTTAAAAAATATTGTCTTAAAAATTATATATGCATATCATTTATATATATAATGATATATATATCAAATATACATATGTAATGATATATATCAAATATATATATATTTCTAGAAGTCAGCATATTCCCTTAGATACTATCTCTATTTTTATAATGAACAGGTAAGTGAAAAATACATTATCATTGGTTTTATGAAAAGACATAACCAGAACACTCCAGATTCACTACATATGACAATTTCTAACACCCAACACATATATTATAACACATACATGGCATTATAAAATCATATTTATGCTACATAAATACTTACATAAATGTAAATAATGTGTACTCAATACAAAAATATAAAATATGTTAGTTTTTGCAAGATTTCATTCATTCAGATGAATTTATTGAGCTATCTTTTTTTTTTTTGTCTCTGCTTGGTAGCTTTGAGGACCGTTTTGAAAAAGAATTAGAAATGTTATAATATATTTTAATTTTCCTTACTTAAGAGCCTACAAATAATGAAATTGAGCTCATGTAAGTTTGTGTGTATGTGTGTCTTTCAGAGAGAAAACAGATTATTTAAATAGTTAAAACTGACATTACTTATTTATTTATTTAAAGAAAGCTAAAAAGAAATCAAATTCAAAATAAAACATTAAAATATTATTTTAGAAAAATTTGATGACAAAAGGAAAGTCTTATAATGTTACCATATCTGGATAATTTAGGTTTTCACACTCTACTATTTCAGTTTCATTCAAGATTATTTTCTAAGCTTAGTTTTCTATTTTCAAGTATTTGATCATAAAATATTAGTGCTAAATATAAAAATTAAGAAAAATACTAAAACTCTAACCCAATGTAAAAGAGAAAGTTACAAAGACCCATCCACACATAATACTAGTTTAACCCAGAATTTTCTTAACATCTATTTAAATTTAAGTTTATTTGAGTTTTTTTTTTTTATCCTGAGCTTTGGAAAACCCAGTTAAAATGCCTATTTTTGAAATCCTAATATCTTGCTTTCTGGGTTTAAATTAGTTCAGTAGCATGAAATCAATCATCTTTTCTCAATGCACCTTTTGGAAATAAAAGTAGTGCATATTCTCACTCTGTTTCTTTTTATTTTTTTTTGCAAAACATTACACAATTTTTTATTATTAAATGAGAAAATCTCATTTGTTACTCACTCTGTTTCTTAAGTAAGCACCAAAATTTAAAATCAGCCTTCAGGTTTATTTTTTCTTCTACTTTACCTGAGAAATTAAAGAATTAATTATCTCCACTAATTAACTGACACACAAATAGTTCACAGTAGGCCATTCTTGGAAGTTTTAGGAAAAGAGCCTATCTGGTCCAGAAATGCATAAAAGTCTTATGAAAATTATTTGTGTTAGGACTTATAAGAATGTATTCCTATTCATCAAATATTTGATTGCCATTACACTTATCACTCACAAATAGTTTAGTGAAACACTGAATCAAAAGTTTTATTGTCCTGCCATCTTGTGGTTAGAAGCAGTACTACAATGTTATCTCATTTGGAATTTCCATCTAACCCCAAAATATCAGAAATGCACTTAGCTTCAAGAATAAAGTAACTTCTAAAAGAACTCAGAATATAAGGAAGCATTCTAAAGTATCTAAAAATTTATTTCATCCTGAAATAAAAAATCGTCAAATTACATCCCTGAAAAGACAGGGTGTGGTTATACATAAACTGTGTTTGAAATCTGAAATTTTTGAAATACTTCTGTAGTCAATAGATTCCAAGAGTGACAAGCTAACATATCAATAAGCTGAATATTTTCTATTTTAATAAACAGATACATCTTGTCAGGCCTAGCAGGAAAAAAAATCTGCTTTTAATATTCCAAGCGTAGCACTAATCTTTAACTAAAAAGATAGGTTCGATATTGTCACTAAAAAGATGAGCAGGAATCTGCTAGACTGTAGGCACAGTCATGGGCTTGAAGGGGAGTAGAGCCTCTCCCTAACTTAATCTAGAGGCAGACAATAGATTTTTATTTTTGAAATACAGATTTTGTGCTACGATTTCACATTTCATTAGACCCATAAACTAGAACATCTATCAAAAACTCAAGTAGCAAAATGGTGATTCTAAATTTTATTGAATACTGTTTCACTCCCCATAACTTCCCTGAATTGAGTGAGAAGCCGCCTTCAGTGCTAGGCAATTAAAACAGCCCACTGCAGGCACTGCCAGGAAACAGTACAAAACTCCTGAGCAACCATCAACAAGACCTGTTACACTTTCACCTGCACCGTTACAGAGATAATGACTCTGTTAAACATCCTTACATTTTGTTCCAACAACCATCAGACATAGGCTGTTTGGAAGTATCTGTAGTTTGCTCTCACTCAGTTTTTAAGCAAGCCACAGCTCGCCGACACGTATATTTATAAGTCTAGCTGGTGAACTTAATTGGCAAATAAAAGGTTATTTAAGATTTATATCAAATTATTGTTCACTTCAAATTCGAATAAAGATCCAATAGTGATTTCACTGTGCACACATTTACTCTTTATCCCGCTTTCATGTTCCCTTTACGACTCTTCGAGTCTTTTTCTTTCTCTTTTCTTTAACTTTGGTTTCTGCTTTTAGTTGGAGCTCTTCTTCCCACGTGCCCCTTTGGGCAGCTTCCACTTCAACTCCATCACAGTCTGACCTCCGTCCTCCGTAACATCCTGAATAGAAATAAAACACCCCAATGGGAGCACAGGGAAATTTGCCACAGGTTGGCAGAGGTCACCTCAGATCTTCAATCTGTTTTCTCTCAATATTTGCCTCGTGGTAGGAATAGGCTAGTTCTATCAACTGATCTGAACTGTGAAAGCTACATTGTCCAACTGGCTTACCGGGGACAAGGGCTTGGGGAAGATGTATGTGCAGAGATTAGAAGCAACATTGGTCAAGCCAGATTTTTAAAGTACTCAGCTCAGAAGGAGTGTAAACATTGATTTAAGGGCTGGGTAAAGAAAGGTTCCTTAATAAAGGTAGGAAGGAAGGAAGGAAGGGAGGGAGGGAAGAAGGAGGGAGGGAAAGAGGAAGACTTAAACCTCGGTATAGAAATGAGAATAGTTTCTTGAGTCCTTCCGTACTGTGCTTTAGCATCTAACCCTAATGATGCCCAACACAGAGACTCCCATTTTGCACGTAACAACATGAATCTTTATTGAGCACACTTCATGTGTGTTCTGGGCATTTTACATGTGACCTTTTAATCTGGACAATGACACTGTGTGCTAAGTACTTATTTTGTCTACATTTCACAACTGAGAAACCTGGGTTATGGAGAAAGGTGACGGAACTTGCTACAAAGCTGGGGTTTGAAATATCGGCCAACAGCTGCCCATGAGGAAGCAAACTCCAGAGACGGAATGGTGTGCCACAGGAAGATACTCATAACAAAAGAGGCCAAGATTTGAACCGAGTTCTCCCTATTGTTCTAGAGCACCCTGCTCTATGTGTACACCGTCCAGTGCATATTGCCTCAGTTTCTCTTTCTGCCCTTACATCTCCCGTCTTGTTCCTCTTTGACTTCTTTTCTATTCTTTCTCAGTCTATCTTCCTTTTACACTTTGACATTCTCTTTTCTCTTCCTGTTTCTAGGAAGAGAATATTTATTACAATAATATACTTACTTCCCTTTTCCTTCAACCTGAGAAGAATGACAAGTAGGAACAGTGAAACGTGGTGGTTAAGTGCACGTGGGCCGGTGTTTGACCTTTGCTCCACTGTTCGTAAGCCATGGGACTTTGAGGAAGGCACTGAGTCCAAAATCTGAGGTTCCCCATGTGTAAACTAAAACAATCGGACAAACCTCATGAGGTTAATCTGAAGATTAAAAGGCATAACCCCTGTAAATAGGCAGGAGGATCGCTTGAGGCCAGGACTTTGAGACCAACCTGAGCAAAAGAGCAAGACCCTGTCTCTACAAAAAAAAAAAAAAAGTAGAAAAATAGCCTTTTATAGTATCTGGCTCACAGTAAGAATGCCATATTAGTAGCTCCTCCTCCTCCTCATTTTTCTTGTCATCATCATTATCATCATCATTATTAAATGTTAGTTGTTTAAAAATCTTTTTTGAGTGTAAATGTCAAAATGCCCTTTCCATTTAAGTTTTTCTTCTTTCTTTTAGTTGGCAAATTGCTCAAGGGAGGTGACCTCTCTTTTTTGAATGCCAGAGATTAACAAAAAAAAAAAGTTAAATAGCTATTATAACCCAATCTCTGGTCTCCAGTGTAAAGTTGGCGAAGTCTACATTTAGAACAAATTGTTGCATTAAAGGTCAGCTCCTCAGTGAGGACAAGGGATACGTTGCCTTTTGTTTTAAAGTGGGGCATGAGCTGAAGAGGGATGGATTTAACAGGCGTCCTAGGGCCACGGTTCTTGGGGCTTGTTAATGACCCCACCCCACGGCCGCAGGACTCAGGCAGGGCGGACCTGAAGGAGCTGAGTGATGTGTCCCTCACCGCTGACTTTCAGTTACCACTGAGTCTCAATCAACTGCTGCTTTCCCTAAAGCAGTCTACCACTTGGCCTCTCCAAAGGAATAGAGAAAATTGAGGGCCATATGAATTCTCCTTTTGAAAAAGAATTTCTACTCAGGCAAGCTTACCGCGAACAGAGTTTGGGGGCAAAGGAAGGTCACAGTAATTGCTCACAATAAGACTGCCTCTGTTAGTGAAGAAAATTCTCATTTTTTTTTAATAAAAACATCGCGTTCTTAATTTGGCTTAATAAATATAAGCCTGAGTATAAATATTAAATTCCATTTATATCTGTGTTAACAGACTTAAAGACAACTCTAACTTCTAATGTCCAGCTATGCCAAACGTGTGGTTTCTAAATTTCTTATCCTAAGCGTACTGGAATTTGCCGAAATGTTAGCGAATAGTTTCATTTCCCTGTGTTCCCAGCGTATTCCTCTTGTGCTATGTCCTCTCCCTGTACCCCACTCTTTCCATGTAATGCTGAAAAATAGAGTAAGCAGGTTTTCAGAGTTTGACAATGCTGGGAACATAGTTCACATACCAGAATGTTTAGTGAGTGCGGAATCTTCCTAAAGAGGATATTTAACCTCAATAACTGCGCTACTGGCATGCACGTGTGTCTGTCCCTGCCTTAGATTCCACGAAGGAAGAAGTCATTCTGATAAAATCTCCAAACTACCTGTAAAAACATGCTCAGACTGGCTCTGAGAATCTCTTATGGAAAGGACAGAGAAGCAATAGAACCCCTAGGTTTTATTGCTGTTGTTGTTGTTGCTTAAATTACACTGCTAGCATTACCCCCGAAATGTCTGTCAGATGATACTTTATGAATTCAACGTTTTATGTTCCTCATGATGTTTCTGCACTACTACTTTTGAATGACAATAGTTTTTGAGTTTTTACCAACTTGGCTTCAAAATATGATCACAAAGCAGTCACATTTCTTAGCCTTACTTATGCTTTTGCTGTTTTCCATTAAAAGCTAGTCCATGTTGCCTTTAGCAAAATGATATGATCTCAAAAATTCTTTTGATCAGAAAACTGATTCGCATGGGTTGAGGGCCTCCTGGCCAGTTCAGATGCATACTTTTTCGGTAGGTCAAGTCTGTATTAGGTTAACAATTAACTTATCTAATCTGAAAAATCAGGCATATTTCTCTGATAAGCCTCCACTGTTTGGACAAAATATAACAAAAGAATCTGGAAATATTGGTTACAAGGCAAAGCACCAAGATGACTCCTTGTTCTTAATAAAGAAATTTTCTGAACTCACAAAAGACAAGGTCTTCTAATCAGCATTTCCTCTTTTTCCTGCCAGGGTTATATCATGTCAGAAGGACATTTTTTGAAAAAAATCATTCAATACATAGACACAGGGGCCTCTCTGGGGTAAGAGACAAGGGTGGGGTTAGCAGACGCAGAGCCACTATGTCTGTTTTTAATCTGCAGCTGCTACTGCATATGAGTTGAACTGAGGAAGGGAATTCAAGTTAAAGGTGGAGATGCCCTGGCCGACTCCCATCTGCCTGGCACACAGCTCATGAATGCATTTTACAGCACACCAACTGCGTCTTTGAGCTCCCTCCAGCTCAAAAAAAAAAAAAAAAAAATTATGAGAATTTTGCTGTGACCTTCCAGCTCCAGCACACACAATAATTTTAGTTCACGCCTAGAGCCCCAAGTCCTCTGTCTGACTCTGATGTTCTCCTGGATCCTGTCTCTCTGGAAATACCAGGTTCCAAACCGGACCAACCAGGCCCACTGCAAACTCCCTCCTATACTTGACCTTACTATAATAATTTAGAATTTCCGTCTATCAGAAAGCAAATGGTTTCAGGGATGATTTATAGGTAAATTAGGTAGCAGTTTAGGTTGATCCCTGAGTTGTAGATAAGTCTCTTGGTACCTTTTAACAGAATGTTGAAAATACAGCATGTGCTCAAAAAATATGTATTAAATGCACAACAATAATAATTTAAGATCCTCAAGAAAATGAAAAGTTCCTTTTTAATGTTAACATGAAAAAAGTCTTTTAAAGTAATGAAAGAGCCAGAGCACGGACCATGGAGAACTCAGTGACGTGTAGTTGGGCAAACAGAAACTCTCATCGGCCCCCACATCTTTGGTATAATATATGCATGTTACTGGGAAGAAGCAGCAAGATAACAATTTGCTAGAGTTTGTTCTTTCCCCCAAATAGATGATGTGGAGAAAAAACTGAGCTACTTAGAACTAATTCAATGTAGTTTACTCCAGTTTCTTGAAGTCTGTATAATTTGTGATCCATGCACAACAGAAGAAGATCTCAGGGTCAGCGCAGAGGTTTTGTTGGCTGAGAAAGAGGAAGGCAGAGGCAGAGAAACAACCATTTTCAACAGTTGGATAGACGTTTTGGGCCGTTTTGAAAATTTTGAATGGGACGTACAGAATTTTGTTAAATCTGAGCCATGACTTTGCCATCAAACAACCAATAAATAGCAGTGTGTCCTGTTGCCATCTTCCTGCACTGCCCAGGCTCTGCCTCCTGCTGACCCTGGCTTGTCTCATTGAGACCTGCTGTCCCTCCATGGCCTCCTAGTCTTGGAAGGCAATTTAGAGTCTTTCCAACTGCATTCAGTTTCCTTGCTGTTGATCAACTATGTAACTCAGGCAAATTGCTCACCACTCTGAGGTTCAGGTTCCAAATCTCTAAAACAAGGATAGCATGCCATCTAAGTGAGAGGGATTGTGAGAATCACTTTATCTCTTGGAGTGCCTTGCACAAACACCTTAGAATCCTGCACCTCTTTGGTCTATGGTCACTGCCAATCGCAGGGAGAAACCCAACCTCTGTTTCCTCTGCTCCTGCTCAGCTCATCCTATCCTTCTATTTAACATATTAAAATAACTTTAAGAATATTTAGTTAAGCAATTGAAATTTCACTCCAACTATTTCAAGTAAAGTTGACACAGGAGGAAGATGTGCTGTGCTCCTATAGCTAGGTATCCAAGGCACAGTGTCGATAGGCCCTAGGGTGTGGATGGCTGGATTTGGGAAGCCCGGCCTGGCTGACTGTTCTATTACAGACTGTGATCTGCAGTCCCACTCGGGACCTCCTTCTGCTCAACAATCTTTTCATTCATCTTATATTGACTTTCTACCACATTATTCATGTCAATGGAAAAAAACAAACTGTAAAATAATGGAAAGAGGTTTATTCTGAGCCAAATATGATGGTCCACCGTCCAGAGCTACACAGTCTCAAGAGGTCCTGAGAAAGTGGTCCCGAGGCAGCCAGGTTACAGTTTAGTTTTATACATTTTAGGGATACAGGGATTGCAGGTAAAATCATGAGTCAATACATGGAAAGTATACATCGGTTTGGCCCCAAAAGGCAGGACATTTTGAAATAGGATTTACAAGTTATAGGTGAGTTCAAAGACTCTTTGATTTGTAATTGGTTAAAGAAATGAAGCTTTGTCTAAAGGCTTGGAATTGGTAAGAAGGGATGTTTTAAGTTAAGAAAGTCTTCTAATCAGAGAGCAAGCCACAATACACTGACTGAAAGTGATCTGTCAAGCAAATCGATTTGCCTTGCATGGCCTTGGGTCCTATTTGCAATTAGTCTACACTCCAAAAGAAGGGGGACATAACAAGGCATGTCTGGTCTCCCTTCTCTTCACCACGGAGAACTTAGTTTTCAGGTTTTTCTGGTGTGCCCTTGGCCAAGAGGGAGACCAATCAGTCGGCAAGGGGCTTAGGATTTAAATTTTGGTTTGTATTCACAAATATTGTACTGAACATTTCCACCCTTCAAACTCTGGTCTCGCTTGCATTTTCCTCACTGAAACAATCAATAGATGCCACCTGACATCTCCCAACTTCCATCGCAAAAGCTAACAAATCAATACCTAATCCCACCTTTTCTCTTTCTCTTCTAATTCTATGACCAAACCCCTCCTCTGTTGCAAATTTAACCTCCCTTGAGCCTTCTTGCCTCATCTGAACTTGTGCCCCTAACTCTCCCTCTCCTTTTTTTTGTACTTTCAGTTTCTTCTCTGAATTGAACACTTTCTAGTCCATGCCGCTCTAACCTGGTTAAGCTTGCCCCACACACTGCCTGCTAGCCAAGCCTCTTGTCTTCCTTTTTACTCCTTAGTTTTCGAGATTTCCACTGAGACTTGAAGTATGCACACCATCAATTACGAAAAGGACTCTCCACCCACTGAGAGCACACAACTTCAGCTCTGAAGTCAGTAACTGCTTTTCCATTTGCACAATAAAAACAGCACCCACATATATAAGAACCATAAAGCTTTAACTGATAGTAGTTTCAAATATGGTCAAAAGTCTATTTGACTCAAATGTCTGCATTAGGAATTTTAAGATAACAGCAAATCTTCCCATAATTGTTTCTGAGGAAAAAGCTTTAGAAGAGTTTCGATCATTAATTTCTAAATTACAATAAATAACTCCTAGTGAAAACTGAAAAACTACTGTTCTGTGTTTTGAAACCAGGAACACTTGCCACAAAGAACAAAATGGCAACTTGCAGTTAGTCATTTTAAATAAGGCTAGAAAGCACCTTTGTGTTTCCTTTTTCAGAGTGTTTTTATCGGTGAGGTACTATCCTTACTGAGATAAACCCGTGCCTTGGGGCCCTGCAATCACCGTGGCTAAGCGGAAGGCGGCTTTCAGGTGGTTTGGGCAGAGCTCCAAGTAGGATTCAGAAATCTGAGCAGTGGCAGAACTGGCTCATGAGCCTAAGAACTTCTCTAAAATATCCACTTTGCTGGTCTGCTGTCATGAACTCTATTCACTTGAGAATAAAATTTGAAAAAGGAAGTAGTGAAATCCAAAGGTCTTCCGTGAAGTCAAATTGAAATAGAGGTTTTGAATATAAATTCCTAAAAGCCGCAGGAAGGTGGGGAAGAGAGTGGGCAGAGGAAGGAAGAGCGATAATATTCTAACTGGTTTACTTAGGTAGACACTAACGTGATTGCTGTAATTAGCATGCACGTTTATTTGGCATTCTTTGATCATCTTTCCTCTGCTCCACCTTTGTAAAGGGCCGTCTGGCATTTTTCCAGACCTACAATTTGACCCAAATACTAGAAATAAGCAGCTAATACAGACCTGGAGTGCAGAAGGAAACGATATGAAATCTACACAAATAAATAAATTCGCAGTCTGCAGCCTGATCCTCATCACTAAAATGTCAGCAGGGGGGATATACTTAAGGACACTCAAGGACTCCTCCTGCCATTTCTTGCAAACACAGGATACCTGGCTATATTACACCAACTGAGAAATAATATTAAAAGACAAAGTTTGTGACTCTTGTTAACTCACATTAACATTTCCTGAAAAGAAGGGTTGCATTCAGCCCCTTATTAGTAAAATTGAGTGCAGTGCTCTGAAGGAGTTATTATTTTCTAAATGTTCTTGATAAAAAAGGTGGTAACATTTGAGATATTGTGGGCCATTCTATTGAAAGTTCAAAATATGAGTGCGTTGGTTTCCTATGGATGCTCCAACAAATGAGCACAAATGTGGTTCTTAAAGCTATGCACATTTATTCTCTTACATTTGTGGATGTTGGAAATCTGAAATTAGTTTCACTAGGCTAAAGTCGAGGCATTGACAGGCTCCCGTCCCTGCAGTGGCTTTCCTTCCCCTTTCCTTTCCTTTCCAGAGCTGCATTCCTTGCATTCTTTGGCTCAGGGTCCCTCTCTTCCTCGCCAAAGACAGCAGCATAGCCTCTTCACCTCTCTCTCTGCTTCCATCACGTCACCTCTTCCTCTGCCTCCTATTATAAGGACACGTGTAATTATATGTAGTACCCACCCAGATAACTCAGGAAAAGCTTTCTCATCCCAAATCTTTCTCATCCTTAATCACATCTGCAAAGTTTGCCAAATAAAGTAACATACACAGGTTCTAGGAATGGGAACCTGGCTATTACTCAGGCTGCCACAATGCGTGTCCATAGAGTTGTTTGACTTAAATATTATACTCTGATGTAAGCAAGAGAAAGAAGTAACAGTAGGTTGGCTAGAGCCATATGTCCCATTGATGCTAAGACCCATCTTGTCATTGTCATCTTGTGAGTCTAGGATGATTGAAGTTCCTACGTACAACAATTTCAGACCTAAACATCTGTGACGCCGGATCCCCAGCTTTGCAAAGTGGGACTGGGTCACGCTGGGGAGAAACCCAATCATCCTGATATGCGTGGTGGAAATCAGAGTCATACTTAATAGCTGATTCCAAGTGGACAAAATTATCTGACCTCTCCGGAAAGCCCTTGAAGCCAGAGCTAAGCTGCAGTGAATAGCACTATGGAGAGAAAAAGTAAGTAACATTAAAGAAATGGCCAGGATAGCTGGAGAGCGGCAGGTGGGTGGCAGGGAGATATTATGCAGAAAAGCTGTAAATATTCTCCTAAAGGAGAGAAATACGTTAGACAATATTAAATCTGGAGATTTCTGAGCTGGGCACTGGCAATGATTGAGTTAGCATTATAAATAGGAGTGGTTTGTCCCTGAAAAGACTGAGTAGGAACACTTTAAATTCTAACAAATCTAAGCTTGAATCCAGCTCTGCCACTCACCGGCTGGGTTTACCTTGGGCATGTTACTTAACTTCTCTGAGCCTCAGTTTCCTTACCTTAAAGTAAGATTAAATAAAATCTGTTCCATAGGATTATTGTAAGGCTACAGGAGATCCTATATTATCTGAGTGCCCAGAACACATGGCCGTTCATGTAACCCTAAGTGCAAGGGCAGTGGTAGCTAAGGGAGAGGGAGAATAACATGGTGCTGAGGACATACAGCTGCAGGCAGTGATTATAAACCTCCACCTCTACTGCCAGGTTGCAGGATGTATTGGTTGATGTACCTTAGTTCACACCTGTATGAACAATGGTACATATGGTACAATGGTCACCTGGAGAGTTACTAAGGTGCAAGTGAATTCTTCAATCCCATGCTATCTTCCCTACTCACATGGGTCTGAGACTCCACTACCAATGTTCTGTATTTATGAATTTCTTGTGTTTCTGGATCAATGGGTTTTGATGCAAGAGTATGAGCTGCAGTTTGTAGCACCAGACTGAAGACCTCGTTAACACTCAGAATTGACTCGTTGACTTGCTCACATTGACATCAAGATGCCTGTTTAGTTGCAGTCCTGCTGCCACTATCACCATGGAGCACCCCCGCCGATGCCGTTGCCACCATTAGCCCTCTTCTTCTGAATACTTGCTCTTTGTTCTTCCTAGAGACCTCAGTTTTGCATCATCTCTATTTATTGCAGTGTTTACACAAAAAGGTGGGCCTTTTATAGACATCATGAACCAATCACAGAAAGTAATACTATTGGTAAACTGACCAAACACCACATGGGGAAAATTTTGGGGTCTTTGCTACTTTTTATTGGTTGTTGCACAAGAGTTTTCCTAGACCCAAAAGGCACGATTCCCCTCCTCCTCCCTTTTTTCCTAATCAGTAGCTGTTCAGTGCTCAACATTATCCAAAAGCTATTCTCTAGCTAATGATTCTAACTTCTCTGGGATATCATGACTAACTCCTAGGGAACATGTACTATCATTTATATTTGTAAAAAAATTGAAATTACTTTTCCCTTCATTTCTAAAAGGATTTTAAACTACCTATGAATTATGCCAAGAAAAGGCAAGTAAGAATCCAACAAGAGAGAACATCTAAAGGAAGCGAACAGAGTAGATGTTCTTAGGCACATAAGTTCAGTGAATTATAGCTTTTGGGCAATACCCTTGGTTCTAGGCCTTTGGGATGATAGAATAAAAAGGAAAACACATTAAGACATAAATTCTTAAAAAGGAAAGCATATATGTTAACATACAAAACTGTTCTTGCAACAAAACTCAGAAATTTATTATAATAGTCTTTGTTATAGCATGTTGGTATACTAACAATAGCTTTACAAAACATAAAGGCTTATTTAAACAAACTTTTCATATCAACATTCTGAAGGCATAGAAAAATATATTTAACTCTAAATCAATAAAGATCTTTCTGTGATCCTCCATGTATTAGTTTGGTAGGACTGTCATAACAAACTATCACAGACCAGGTTTCTTAAACAACAGAAATTTATTATTAGAAGTCCAAGATCAAGGCGTTAGCAGGATTGGTTCCTTCTGAAGTTTGTAAGGAAGAATCTGCTCCATGTTGCTGTCCTAGCTTCTGGCAGTTTTCTGGCAATCTGGGATTCCTTGGTATGTAGATGCATCACTCTGGACTCTGCCTTCATGTTCATGTGGCATTCTCCCTATGTGTCTCTGTGTCCAAATTTCTCCTTTTTTTAAGTATTTATTTATTTATTTTTTATCTCAGAATACTACGGGAGTACAAATGTTTAGGTTACATATATTGTCTTTGCCCTGCCTGAGTCAGAACTACAAACATACCCATCTCCCAGACAGTGTCCTCTGCACCCATTAGGTGTGAATATACTCATCCACTCCTTCTCCCTCCCACCTGCCTGACACCCAGTGAATGTTACTACCATATGTACACATATGTGTTAATAAATTAATATCAGTTTGATGGTAAATACATGTGGTGCTTGTTTTTCCATTCTTGTGATACTTCACTTAGTAGAATGGACTTCAGCTTCATCCAGAATAATACAAAAGGTGCTAGTTCACCATTGTTTTTTGTGGCTGAACAGTACTCCATGGTATACATATACCACATTTTATTAATCCACTCATGTATTGATGGACACTTGGGTTGTTCCCACATCTTTGCAATTGCGAATCGTGTTGTTATAAACATTTGAGTGCAGATGTCTTTTTTATAGAATGTCTTTTTTTCCTTTGGGTACATGTCCAGTAATGGGATTGTTGGATCAAAAGGTAGTTACCTCAAAGAGCTAAAAGTAGAACTATTAATACCTTTTGATACAAATTTCTCCTTTTCATAAGGACACCAGTCATATTGGATTAGAAGCCTACCTAACTCGAATATAACCTCATGTTTACTTAACTAATTGCATCTGTAATGATCCTATTTCCAAATAAGGTTGCATTCTGAGGTTAGGACTTCAACATATGAATTTTGGGGCAGAGAGACCCAATTCAACCCTAACAAACCAAGATGATGTAGGATAAATATTTTAGAGGCAAATGAGCTGTCCCAACACAGACATAGACCTTCAGCATTTAGTTAAATAGACTATAGCACTGTCCAATGTGTTAAGAAAGCTTTTGACAAGTCCTAGATCTTATTTAATTCCTGACCAAGCTCTCTGTCATCTACTTATGTGTAGAAAGGCTTTACTGTTGAAAACCTTATGAATGAGATTCTAAGTATGAGGGACACTCTGAATTATTTTTCCAGTAGTAATGATTAGATGGATACATCTACATTCATTCCATGAAAACTGTACCTCCACATCCCAAGATCATTTGCAAGCTTTTCAACCTACTGGATCTTACCAGATGTCCCCAAAATATAAGTCACTGGGGTAAGTGAAATAATAGGACTACCTTTATGAGCAGTCACCACCACTGGCAGGAAAAGCAATTCCATTTCATGATCTACTGACATTATCTTCATACAAAGCCAGGATTATTATTGTAGGGAAAGAAAGATATACAGTCCCTTCTAGGATTTGTAGAAGGCTCCATAATTCCTCTCCAAATGTGACAATTTTTTTTTAAAGTGATATTTGATTTCTGAAACATTTTTAAAACTAGGAAACAGGTAAAGGTAATAAATAATAACCAGGTAATAAATAAATAACCAAGTAATGGTAGATAAAACAGAAAAAAAATCCTCAGGATAAAGTACTTAGTGTCCTGGGAAGCACCATAGCGTAGTGATTAAAAGCAAGGTTGGCGTCAGCTTCTAACATTATATTTTCACACTACCGCTGCCATCATAGTCATAACAACCATCGTATCAACATAACATTCTAATTTTCTTGTTAAAAAGATACATCTTTTGAAGAATATGTTCAGAGGATGCTCAATATTCTTTCTGCTTTTCTGTAGTTACAGGTTTGGTTAAACCTTCAGGCTCTAAATTTATGCAGACCTGGACTGAACCCTGTCCCTACCATTTGCTGATTCTGTTACCTTGCACGACTTCAGGTTCCTTAGCTATTAATTTGGTGTAAGTAAGATACCTATCCCATTAGATTTTTAGCATAGTTCCTGGTACATAGTAAATGTATTTCAAGAATTATTATTCTTGACATATAGCCAATATATTTCAAGGATTATTATTTTGAACAAGTATACTTTTTGTAAAATAAAGAAAAAAACTCAAAATTTGATGCTAATTGATAAAAAGGCCATTTGTCACATTTTGTTGGTGGAGAAATATAGAGGATATGAGTTCCTATCAAAATTATTGTTTAAAACCTTTCATGGTACATTTCTAACATCACTCACACTCAAGGCATCTTAAGCATGCTTGTTAATATTAATAACCAGGAAAAAACTGATGCTAAGAAATCAAATCTTTAGACAATTCTTTATTGGAAACAAGGGAACATGCTATTCTCTTTATGGTAATATTTCACCCTTCAACCAAAGAAATAGAAAACACTCAGAGAAATGCTAAATGAAAAAATTATACAGATGCTAGAATGTTACATAAAAAGACATGTAAATATTTTATGTATTTGTAAATATGTAGTTTATTACATTAAGATAATATTTTTCCTGAGATGCTAGAGATGTAATACCCTGACAATGTATCTCTACTTTATAAGGAATTCAGATGTAAGCATGAAACAAAGATGGGTTTGGTTAGGAGGCTCTATGCATGGGAATCTTTTACTTAAAATGCAGCATTTTAATGTGATATTTATTTCTTTTCCTTAATACAGTACCTCGTCTAGACAGAAGGTTTTTTTACCCAGTCCTAATTTGAGCTGACAGTTTGCAGTGTTAAACCTTGAATGTAGACTGAAAAAAGTGATGAACATGGTATGGGACACCGATTTTTTCTGATTTGAATGGAATCTTCTGAGAGTTTCACAGAAAGAGTATTTTCTTACTTCACTTTTATTACTAATTCTTTTTTTTTTTGGAGACAGAGTCTCACTGTGTTGCCCGGGCTAGAGTGTCGTGGCATCAGCCTAGCTCACAGCAACCTCAAACTACTGGGCTCAAGTGATCCTCCTGTCTCAGCCTTCTGAGTAGCTGGGACTACAGGCATGTGCCACCATGCCTGGCTATTTTTTCTATATATTTTTAGTTGTCCAATTAATTTCTTTCTAATTTTAGTAGAGACGGGGTCTCGCTCTTGCTCAGGCTGGTTTTGAACTCCTGAGCTCAAACCAATCTGTCCGCCTCAGCCTCCCAGAGAGCTAGGATTACAGGTGTGAGCCACCACGTCCGGCCTATTACTAATTCTTAAGTCATATATTCTTTTATTAAAAGTGTGAATTATTGAAGCTTGAAGCCAGCACAAAAGAGAATCCTAAAGTTAATCTTTAATGAGATATTCTTTTATCATTGAAAATTCCTTAACTTGAAACATCTCAAACACTTTTTGTCATTTTTCTGATTCAGCACTTCATTGTATAGAGAAGGATTTGAATAAATCAGTTAGTCCTGTGGATGTGATGAAGAATTTGGGGAAAAAGTGATATGACCAGGATAGGGTAGGGTAAGAAGAAAGGAAATGAGTGTTTTAGAAGTAAGGATTATAATAAGATCTCAAAAAATTTTTGAAGGGTTCAGGATATATTAACTAAACACATAAATGGACACAGGATAAGACTATGCTATTCTACTCAAAAGATTTGAATTTTAAGAACTTTGAAGAAAATATTAATTCTTTTGGCCCAATTTATTTCAAAGTATGTTCCCTGGCCATCAATAGGATATTCATTGGAGTTTCATAAAAAAAAAAAAAAAACAAGTACAAACCATTTTAGATAAGCTTAATCCATTAATACTCTATCCTCTTTCATCCTAGATCCTCTCACCAGGAAAGAGAGTATTTGGGATAAAAAAAATAATATTCAAGGAATTCTACAGCCTCACAGTTAAAAAAATTGTTATGGAAAGAAAATTCAAAGTGGTCTTTAAAATATTGTAGATTCCAAAACACATCCCAAAAAAATCAAATCCTTATTGGCATTAAGCACTCAGGCCAATGGCATTGTAAAGAGTTCATTTTACTTAGGTTGTAAAAAATTGAACATTTTCTTATGGAATTATATCGCAACTGATTATAATATAGGACACAACTGCTAAACAAAAAGTCAATGGATAGCAAAAATAAACCAAATATGTTGGTGGAGTTTAATGAAATCTTTCATTGGCTGTGGCAGAAAGGCAACCATCAGAATGCCTGGTAAAGCATTTTGGTGTACTCATGCAACGTTAACATCAGATATGGGTGTGCAACCCTATAATCAAGTTGATCAAAAGCAAGACAGAATATTCCATATCTCATTTTAAAATAAGCTGGATCTTATGGGAGGCAGCAGTATAGATTGCCATGCACATTGGTAAAAGCATCAGGGGGTCTGCATCTAAATTCTGACTTTACTACTTAACAGTTATACAAATTTGGATGGTTCATTTAACCTCATTAAACCTCAGTTCCTTCATTGGCAAAGGAAGAACAAAATTAGGATCTTCTTTTTCTACTCACAGAACGCTTATGAGGATTAAATGACTTCAAATATCTAAAAGAGCAATATAAATTATAAAGCTTGTAAAATTTTAGCAGTTACTACTGTTTAAATATTTGTTAGACTTCACTCATAAAAGAGCTTTGTTATTTTTTATCTTTCAAAGTAATCCCGTAGTTGTGTAGAAAATATATGTTTAATTGATTCAAGTTGGTGGTCAATTAACTTTTTAAAATTCCACTTGAAAAAATGCTGAATCATCACACAAACATTTCAAACCAGAGCCCCTTAATACAATCATTCCTAGCAGAGTACATATTTCAGTTTTCTTCAGAGTTTTAAACTGAATGCTTCTGTCCCTTTGAGAATGCAATGCCAATATCCTAATTTATTTTCAATTAGTGGTTAATTTGGTTTAAAATGTATGTTATCAACACTTCCTAGTTCTGAGAGTTTCCCAGATCAGACGAGAGTATTGCGAACCCATCTCATTTCCCTTGTGTGGCACATTAATAGGTCACATAACATCATAGCCTACTCTGAGCAAACTTTCAGAGACCCACACAAGGTTGTCAAAACCTCAGCATCCTTTCGTGGAAGTTCACTCGGTGATCATTTTCTCCTCAATATTCTACAGGACAGGAATCAGAAATCATCTGTTTAGAAACAATATATTAGATAAAATAGCTCCCCCCAAAGATACTGTGAATAATAACAGCTTTCCTCTATTACAACCATATCCAAGTAATAAAGAGATGTAAAAAACAGAGCTCTCACTCAGTAGCAACCCTAATAATAAAATATATAGGAATAAACCCTAAAACTTTTTCAAATAATATTATAAAAATCTCAGATTAGTGGTAATGTATAATATTTCTTAATTCAGAAAACTCACTATAGTAAGATGTCAAATTGAATCAAAAGTGTAGCTAGAGAGTAAATACTCCAGCATCCTCAAGAAATTTTTTAAAGAATAATAAAATAGAAGCTGCTCTACTGTATTTAAAAATGTAGAATAATGCTACTAACATTTAAAAATCTGGGCCAGGAGCGGCGACTCACACCTGTAATCCTAGCGCTCTGAGAGGCCAAGGCAGGAGTATCTGAGGATCGCGTGAGGTCAGGAGTTGGAGACCAGCCTGAGCAAGAGTGAGACTCATCTCTACTAAAAATAGAAGTTAGCCAGGCATGGTAGTGCAGCTTATAGTCCCAGCTACTCTGAAGACTGAGGCAGAAGGATCGCTTGAGCCCAGGAGATTGAGTTTGCTGTGAGCTAGGCTGACGCCACTGCACTCTAGTCCAGGCAACAGAGGGATACTCTGTCTCAAAAAAAAAATCTGGCACAGGTACTAGAATAGGTAAATATATCAATGGAACAGCATAGAGAGGCCAAAAATAAACTGAGATCTATATGGGAAATCATATATAACAAAAGTGGCATTTCAAACTGATAGTTGGACAACTGGATCATTTGTGGGAAAACCTCAATCATTTAGAAAATACATTTCATATGTACTAAATATCTAAATTTAATATAATAATATATAGTAAATGTACATACAAACACACATAAACTATACCAGACAACATAGGTGAATATTTTTATAATCTTACAGAGAAAATGGTCTTCCCAAGTATGACCTAGAACTCAGAAGCCACATAGGGAATATTTGGTGATTTGCTGATTTGATTGCATAAAATAATTTAAATTTTCATATAATAAAAGACAGCTCAAAGGTAAACTACATGAACTATAGCCAAAAGCAAACAAGATGGCAGAAAATATTAAACTCCCCCTACAAATCAATTACCAAGACAAAAAATCTAGCAGACAGAAGAACAAAAGCTATCAGCAAGTGATTTATGGAAGAATACAAATGATCAATTAACATTCCTTTGTTAAAATTGTTGTATTGAGTTTTGAGGATATAAATATATATTTTTCTCCTATAAAAATTGGCCAAGAAGTTTTAATACACACACACACACACACACACACACACACACACATACATTCAGATATGTGCGTGTGTATATTTGTATGAATGTGTGTGTATGTGTGTGTGTATAATAAAGGACGAGTATTAAAAACTGGGAAGTATTCTATCAAAAAAAAAAAAAGAAGAACTGTTAAGAATTTGCCTGTGTATACTCTGTTTCTCTGATTTTTCACAAATAGGTATCCTACATACACTATTTCTTTTTTTCACTTAATTTTACAAACACACAAAATTTTAGATTAAAAGAAAAATGACAAAAAGAATAAATATTAGAATATTAACAGTGGTTGTCTCTGGATTGTTGGAATATGGGTGATTATATTTTTTTGTTTATTGTATTTTCTAGATTCTTTACATTTTGCAGAAAGAAAAAAGATTTCAAGGGTGTAAGTTTTTTTAAAAAAGAAATTAGTTCAACTATTCTTTTAAAAGTCATTTATGAGACCACATATTGTTTTTGTTTTAGTTAGCACTGGGGAGAGAGGGGAAGAGCAGATCTGCAATTCAGATCCACAAAAGAAATATTCAACATAACAAAAACTTTAAATAAAATACTTTTTGGATCAACTAACAGGAATAAAACATAAATCATGATCATGAATTCACGACCCAGAAAATGGCTGAGGAATGATTATAAACATAAAACACGACCTATTGCAATCAAACAAAGTTAAGATTATATTTGAACTAGGACATAAACAAGATAGAATTTCAAATAATTCAGTAACGTTTTGGCCTTCGTAATCAAACACAATTCAGCGGACAGCATAATTTCTAGTGTCTTTGCCCTGGAGTCAAGTGGATATAAAGAGAGAGAAAATGCATTTTCTTGTTTAGAAAAAATAGATTAAAAATGGAGAAAGAAATACCAATTGCTTTCCCCAAATTAGGGGAAACTTGTATTAGAAGACTGATGTGGATCAAGGGTCAAATATCCTATGAATTCTGCACTCCCTTCCTGTGCTCCTGGTGCACACTCTCTTGCTCTCTGCTCAGCAGCGCTTCTCAGCGGGCCCCTTTCTAGATCAGCACATGCTTTGCTGACAGTGTCTGAATGACCATGGTTAATTTCCTGTAGACTATAGGATAGAGAAAAACAAGGATTCGCAGGGTTAACCGGTCAGTCTAACAAATAGAAAAGAAAGAAGAGAGGAAGAGATGAGAGAAAGAAAAAGAAAGACAGAGTGAGGAAATCATGGATTTATGTGAAGATATCAAAGCATCTAATACACAGTCCACAAAGTTCAAACCAGCTGACAAGGGAGAGTGTGTAATATCATTTACCGGCCAGAGAAGTTTCTGCACTGCCCGAGAGGGTAGGCTTCATTCATGCACCATTATTTCTCCACTTAGAGATGCATCCAGGGAATCAAGACCAGACAGACTAATCTGTCCAAAATGTGAAGTGAGTGTTACAAATGTAGGACTGAAAGGTAGACATCTAAACATGCAATGTGATAAATGTTAAAGGAGAGGACAGTACAAGATGATATGGTGCACATGGGAAAGCCAGCTATTAGTAACAGGAACTTAAGGGAAGGAAAAATATTTTAGCTGAGACTGAAAGAGTGGGAGGGAGTTAGCCAGGCAAAGAGCAGGGAGGGATGATTCTCTGAGGCAATTCTCAAGACAATTTAAACCAGAAGGTAATTAAGAATTTTACAAGGCCCCAAGGTCATATATCAGCTTGTAATCATCATTATACTTTTTTTATTTCAAAGTATTAAGGGGGTACAAATGTTTTTGTTACATGGATAGCTTTTATAATGCTTAAGTCAGAGCCATTAGTGTGTCCATTACCCAAGTAGTGCTCATTGTACCTGTGAGGTAGATTTTTACCCCTCCCTTCCACCTCCCTCCCCCCTTCTTGATTTCCAATGACTTTTACTTCTCTCTGTACCCGTGTGGGCCCATCTAATAGATTATTACAGAGTTGTGTGTTGTTTGTTTTTCCATTCCTGAGATACTTAACGTAGAATAATGGTCTCCAGTTCCATCAAAATTGCTGCAAAAGACATTAATTCATTCCTCTTTATAGCTGAGTAGTATTCCATGGTATAAGGTCATTAAATATGAAATGTCTAATTTTGAATCAAAAGTGTAGTTTATTATATCTTAAAAATATACAGATACCATATTTGGTTAATCCACTCAGAAATTGATGGGCACATAGGTTGATTCCACATCTTTGTGATTGTGAATTATGCTGCAGTAAACATTCAAATGCAGGTATCTCTTTGGTAGAACGATTTCTTTTCCTTTGGGTAACTACCCAGGAGTGGGATTGCTGGATTGAATGGTAGGGCTACTTTTAGTTCTTTGAGGAATCTCCATACTGTTTTCCATAGAGGCCACACTAATTTGCAGTCCCACCAACAGTGTATAAGCATTCCTTTCTCTCTGCATTCATGCAAGCATCTATTGTTTTTTTACTTTTTAATAATAGCCATTCTGACAGGGGTAAGGTGATATCTCATTGTGGTTTTAATTTACTTTTCCCAAATGATTAGTGATGTTGAGCATTTTTTCATGTTTGTGGGCCATTTCTCTATCTTCTTTTAAAAAACTTCTGTTCATATCTTCTGTCCACTTTTTAATGAGATGTTTTTATTCTTGCTGATTTGTTTGACTTCTTTGTAGATTCTGGATATTAGCCATTTATCAGATGTATAGTTTATGAATATTTCTCCCATTCTGTAGGCCATCTATTTACTCTGTTGATTATTCCTTTACTGTGCAGAAAGTTTTTAATTTAATCAAGTCCCATTTATTTATTTATTTTTGCTGTTGCTGTATTTGCCTTTGGGGTCTTAGTCTTAAATTCTTTGCCTAGGTCTAAGTCTAGAGAGTTTTTCCTATGTTTTCTTATAGAATTTTTATGGTTTCATGCCTTACATTTAATTATTTTATCCATATTGAATTAATTTTTATAAATGGTGAGAGATAGGGGTCCTGTTTCATTCTTCTACATGTGACTATTCTGTTTTCCCAACACCAGTTATTGAGTAGGGCTTCCTTTCCCCAGTGCATGTTATTGCGTGCTTTGTCAAAGGTTAGTTGGTTGTAGGTAGATGGTTTTATATCTGGATTCTCTGTTCTGTTTCATTGGTCTATGTCTCTATTTTTGTACCAATACCATGCTGTTTGGGTTACTATAGTTTTATAGTATAATTTGAAGTCTGGTAATGTGATGCCTTGAGGTTTGTTCTTTTCACTTACAATTGCTTTTTTGGCTATTCGGGCTCTTTTTTGGTTGCAAATGAAGCATAGAATTAGTTTTCTAAATCTGTGAAATATGATGTTGGTATTTTGATGGAGATTGCATTAAATCTGTAAATCACTTTGAGCACTATGGACATTTTAAAAATGTTGATTCTACCAATCCATGAGTATGATGTTTTTTCATTTGTTTATGTCATCAGAGGTTTGTCCTCAGTGTTTTGTAGTTCTCTTTGTAGAGATCTGTCACCTCCTTGGTTAAATATATTCCTAAGTATTTCATTTTCTTGACAACTATTATAAATGGTATTGAGTCTGATTTAACCCTCAGCTTGACTGTTATTCGTATATAGAAATGGTACTAATTTGTATACATTGATTTTGTAACCTGAGACTTTGCTGAATTTATTTATCAAATATAGGAGTCTGTTGGTGGAGTCTTTGGGATTTTCTAGATACAAGATCATATAGTCAGTGAAAAGTGATAGTTTGACCTCCTTTTTCCTGATTGGAATGCCCTTTATTTCTCTCTCTTGCCTGATTGCACTGGCTAGGACTTCCAGCACTATGTTAAATAGAAGTGTTGATTTGTGATCTTTCTGTCTTTTTGATGTAGGCACTTGAGGCTATGAATTTTCCCTTTAGGACTTATTTTGCTGAATCCCATAGATTTTGATAACTGTATCCCTTTGTCATTTAGTTTGAGGAATCTTTTGATTTCCATCTTAATTTCATCATTGACCCAAGAATCATTCAGCAGTTGGTTTTTAATTTCCATGAATTTGTGTATATTTGAGTGTTTCTCTTGGAATTGATTCCTAGTTTTATTCCACTGTGATCTGAGAAGACAGATAGTATGATTTCAATTTCTTAAAATTTGTAGAGACATGTTTTGTGGCCTAAGATATAATCCATCTTGGAGAATGTCCCATGTGCTGATGAGAAGAATGTATATTCAGCAGTTTTTGGATACAATGTTCTGTAAATGTCTGTTAGTTCCATTTGTTCTAGAGTCCCATTTAAATCCAGTGTTTATTGGTTTTCTGCTTAATGATCTATCTATCTCTGTCAGTGGGTTGAAGTCCCCAGCAATTATGATGCTGCTGTTTATCTCTTTGCTTATATCTAGTAGAATTTGCTTTATGAATCTGGGAACTCTTGTGTTAGGTGCATATATATTTATGATTGTTATGTCTTCTTGTTGAATTGCTCCCTTTATCATTATATAGTGACCATCTTTGTGTTTCTTTACCATTGTTGATTTGAAGTTAATTTTATCTGATATGAGAATGGCCACACCTGCTCTCTTTTGATTTCTATTTGCATGGAATATTTTTTCCACCCTTTCACATTGAGTCTATGTGCATCCTTGTGGTTTAGATATGTTTCCTGGAGATAGCAAATATTTGGGTTGTGTTTTTTCATCGAGTCAGCTAGCCTATGTCTTTTGAGTGGAGCATTCAGACCATTAACATTGAGTGATATTATTTATATGTGGGATGCTGTTCTGTTCATCATGTTGCGTATACCTTATTGCTTTGTTTTTCCACTTGTGCCATTGTTTTTAGGAGCTGTGAGCTTTAGCTTTTGGGTGATTCTACACTGATGGGTACCTATTGTGCTGATCCACGTATAATGTAGTTCTGAATATTTCCTGCAGGGCAAGTCTGGTCATAAAAAATTTCCTCAGTATTTACTTGTCTGGAAAAGTCTTTATTTCTCCAACTTTTATAAAATTTAGTTTTGTAGGATACAAAATTCTAGGCTGACAGTTGTTCTTTTTAAGAATACTGAAGATGGGGCCCTAATCCCTTCTGGCTTTTAAGTTCTCTGCTGAGAAGCCTGCAGTTAGCCTGATGAATTTACCTTAGTGGAATAGTTGTTGCTTTCATCTTGCTGCTTGTAGAATTTTCTCCTTCATTTTGACTTTGGCCAGGTTGGTTACTATGTGTCTTGGAGATTTCATATTTTCTATGAATCTTCCTGGTGTTTTATGACCATCTTGTATCTGGATGTCTTAATCTTCAGCAATACCAGGGCAGTTTTCCTCAATAATTCCCTCAAATAGATTTTCCACACATTTTGCTCTTTCTTTTCATCTCTTAGTGATACCTATAATTCATAGATTAGTTTGCTTTACACAGTCCCATATTTCTCTACGTGATTGTTCAGTATTCTTTATTTTCTGCATCTTTGAATGACTGGGTTAGCTAGAGAGTTTTGTCTTCCAGCTTTGAGATTCTTTCTTCTACTTGGTTTAATCCTTTGTTGAAGCTTTCTGCTGTGTTTTGATATTCTCTAAATCTGTCATCCCCAACCTCCAGTCCACAGACTGGTATTGGTCTATGGCCCTTTAGGAACCAGGCCACACAGCAGAAGGTGAGCTGTGGCCAAGCAAATGAAGTTTCACCTCTATTTACAGATACTCTACATTGCGTGCATCACTGCATAGGCTCCACCTCCTGTCAGATCAGCAGGGGCATTAAATTTTCATAGGAGCATGAACCTTACTGTAAGCTGTGCATGTGAGGGATCTAGGTTGCCCACTCCTTATGAGAATCTAATGCCTGATGATCTGAAGTGGAGCTGAGATGGTGATGCAAGCACTGGGGAGCAGATGCAAATACAGCATATCATAAACAGAGAGGTTTGACTGAACAATATAATACACTTAAATCATTCCAAAACCATCCCCTCATCCCCAGTCTGTGGAAATATTGTTTTCCGTGAAACTGGTCCCTGGTGCCAAAAAGGTTGGGGACCACTGCTAAATGACTCTTTCATTTCTTTAAGTTCTCTTCTATCCTTTCTTACGTTGTTTATCTCTTTAGTGACTTTTTCATTTTTTTCATTGATTTCCTGAAATATTTTTTTTGCCTTCTTTTTGTTGGTTTTTAACTTTCTCTTCAATTTCATTCATCTTTTTTGCCATCCATATTCTGAATTCCATTTCTGTCATTTCAGCAATTTCCTTGTGGTTGGAGTCTATTACTGTAGCTCCATAGTGATCTTCTGGGGGTGTTGAACTGTTTTATTTTTTCATGTTGCCAGGGTTCTTTTGCTGTTTTCTCCTCATCTGAATCCTCTTCTCTCAGCTCAGGGCTAATAGGTTTGTAGGACACCTGTTCTCCTTTGCTGGGAATGCTTCTACTTAGTGGGTAGAGGGGAGGATCATAGGTGGTGCTTTTGTGTCCTACTCCGGAATGTTGACCCAGCAGGGGAGGAGCGGGTGCGCCCAGAGCCTGTAATACAGCTGTTCTGTTTTGTTCCTTTCCTTGTGATTGTCACAGTTGCAGCTGGTGCTGGATGGTCTTCGTGTGGGTTGTCCACCAGATCATTGTTGGAAGTTGGAGTTGGGGGCTGGGGGAGACCCTCTCCATGGAGGCTATTACTGTGGGGATTGCTCTTTGTAGGGTCTCCCTTCAGAGGTGAGAGTGGCAGCTGGGTGAGGCTCTCCAGGCAGTGGTCGTGGGTGTCCAGGCTGTGGGTGTTTGCTCCAACCAGGTCCAGGTGTAATGGTCGTTTGAGGCAGGGGGTTCCCTGGCAGAGCATTGGATCTCAGTGCTCTTCTGTGGGCCCAGCAGCAGCGGTAGAGAACTGGGGGTCGGGTCTGCAGGTCCAGGAGCAATGCTGAAGTCTTGAGGTCGGCATCATGGGCTCCACAGGAGCTCTAGAGCCGCAGGGGCAGAGTCTCAGGCTCGGGTGTAGTAAGAGCCTCAGAGCCAGAACTGGGGACCATGGAGGCAGAGCCGCTTGGGGGTGGCGGGTGGAGGGGGGTGCTGTTCCAGTGGCGCAAGGATTGCACATGCCGAGCCACACAGGCTGGAGTCAGTTCCAGTGGTGCAGGGACCGTGAAGGCAGGTCAGGGCCACTGGACTGGGGTTTTCCCCCTGCCTACGTCCCACTTAGGTAGTCACCCAAGGCTTGCCAGGTGGTGCCTGCGGTACCTGAGACACCTCCTCTTTTCAGATCCTGCACTAGGGGTGAAGGGGCACCCAGCTTCCAGTCACAGGGCATGGCATGCAGTAGTGTCTGCTCTGTCCGCTCCCTCCCTGGCTCAGCTGCTGCTGCAAAACCGAGTCCCATGCAGACCTGGCGCTATGCACCTGGGAGTTCAAGAAGGCATCAACTGCAGAAACCTAGGATCGGCAGCTGCCCGATCCGTGCTGCGCCCGCTCTCTGGTGCAGCGTCTCTGCACAGACTCTAAGCAGTTCCGTGATCAGTCCAGAAGTCTGCAGTAGTGGAGGAAACCCCCTGTCAGCTAGGGCTGCAGAGCCTGTGGGGTGAGGGTGGAGCCCCAGAGCTCTCTCCTCCTGACCTTCCCCACAGTGGATGCCTCCCCACAGATCCCCTGGATCTCTCCCAATTAACAGTCCTGTCGCCCTCTCCTTCACTCTAAACATCTCCAATCGCTCCTCCAGAGTTTCACAATGTTCTTTCCAAGAAGAGCCATCTGTAGATAGGTATCTGCCTGCAACTTTTAATCCTCTCCTTTTCAGTGGTGCTCATGGTCTGCTTCTAGTCTACCATCTTCCCCAGGATCTGATCATCACGCTTTAATGGAAATGAACCTGGCATGTCCTACAAGTGGCCTTTTAATTTTATCACCTGATATATGTACTATGGTTTAGCTGTTCTTATGTTGTATCTTTTTCTAAGAGCTCTGGTTATTTAAACAATTGGTTCGTTAGATTACGAATAAATAAATGCTTGTTATATTTTAGAAATGTTAGAAGCTTAATTCTCAAATTCACAAGAATTCCTAATATTTTGTAATTTCAAAAGATCTCTAAACCAATGCACTCTAGACTGTTTTTGATTGCTCACTTTATCAATGAAACATTTTTGAGCAGGTACCTCATATGTATATCATAGTAGTATTACATAATTTCAAATATAAATTACAGATTACTGTTGTGCATGTTATAAAACATTTATGCTTGTTTTAAAACATATACAAAAACAGAAATTAAAAAACAATGAGCTGGAAAAAAAAGTAGAAATTGAAGTTCTCATTGAAGAAATAGAACTTTCCCAATGGACTGTCTTGTGGACCCACTCTGAAGACTACAGTTATAATCCACATGAATTCTTTTAATTCCTGATGTTATTTTCATATAGCCAATAAAGTCTACACATGGGACTTTTTATTTCTGATTTGAAAAAATAAAATATTCTACATGGAGCATTCCTAACTCTTAATTTATAGGCACACCTTAACAGGGAATTAATCAATGTTCTTATTATTTTGATTTCAAAAGAAAAATTCCAACCACAAGAATCACTGAGATCACCATTTACTCTTGCATGGATTCAACATTTTACGTTGCCATATCCTGGACAAGGAATTTCAAACGTGTACAGTTGTATGGCCCTCTCGAAGCCTTATGTTTCTTACTGCAAGGAACAGAGAAGAACAGAAGAATTTAGTATTTAAAAATTAAACCTAAGGACCTCAATAAAGGAAAGATAAAGAGGGTGAGAGTTAAAAATGTGCAGTAAAAAGGACCATCATTTACAGCTGTCCAGATGCTTCCTAAAGGAATAACTCAGTATTATTTTTCCAGATTGAGTAAGTGCATTCGAACATACCATTGAACACCCTGGAGTGGTGGCCAGACCATGGGTTCTCAGGTCTGTTTGGTTTGATCCAGCTCTGCTACTTATTGTGTGATGTTAGGAAAGTCACTTACCCTAAGTCTTTGATTCCTTATCTATAAAATGAGTAATAGCAGCACCTACCTCCTAGGATTGCTGGATGGATTAGCTGAAATACTACATGTGAGGTGCTTAACACAGTGCCTGGGCTGTTGCTCAATAAACACCAGCATAATTGTTCAAAGAAGTAAAAGTATATGTGGAACATAACATCATCTTTTCTGACAAAGAGCTCAGGGTTAATGTAAATTTTAAACACTTTTTTTTCTTGATCCTATTCTTACAGAATTTTTGTCTCCCTTGGTGATCACAGTGTCCTTTCAAATGTCTGTCTGAATCAGTGCCATTGCTTTTAGATTAAACAATAGAGATAGGAAGATGTCGCATTTGCTCTGCAACGCAGCAGGCAGAGTCCTGAGGGCCAAGGGGATGGCTGAGATGAACGTAAGTAAATCACAAGGGTGGAGGCTTCGAGCAGTCTTCGTTTACGGGAGGCAGAATGCCCAAGATTGAACAGGCCTAGGAGTGGATGGGCAAATGAGGTGGAAATTTCGGTTCCCAAATACAGAGCAAGCAGCTATGCGATCGTTATTAGGAGAGAAGTAAGAACAGTCTCAAGGAGGAAGAAGCCTGGAAAAGTACAACATAAACACGTACTTCTTTCCCAAATCTAATATCTACTTGTATGCCCCACTGAAAGCCACGTATTGTGCTAGGCATTCTCACAAGCTATCTTTATCCTCATATGTTTGTGAACTAAAATAAAATATTAAGCTCCCCACCCCCACCAGCTGACTGACTGGACCCCCTCTTGGTCAAGGGGACCCCAGAAAAACCTTAAGCGAAGTTGCCAGACACGAGACGGGAAGTCAGATATGCCTCTGTCATGTTCCCTCCAATTTGGAGTTAGTCTTTGTAACAATGAGATACTAAATCATTACCAGGCCTAAGGCCACGCAAGACACAGCTTAAACCACATCTGCAGGCCCTCACCTTACTTAACAGATTACTTGACTTGTGCCTGTGAGTAACAGACATCCTTAAGTTAAAACATCCCAAGCCTTTAGACAAAGCTTCATTTCTTTAACTAATTACAAATCAAAGATTCTTTAAACCCACCTATCACCTGTAAGCTTCTAGATGTCCTGCATTTTCAGGCCAAACCAACATGCGCCTCCCACACATTGACTTGCGACCTTAGTGTAATTCCCGTTTTCATGATGTATAAAACCAAACTGGCTACCATGGGCACATTTTCTCAGGACCTCTTGAGGCCATGTGCTCAGGACCAGTCATACACATTCGGCTCAAAAAAAAAACCTCTTTAAATTATTTTACAGAGTTTGGGGTTTTTTTTCCATTAACATTTTATAGATAAAATAACTGAGGTTGTTTGCCCAAGATTATATAAAGAAAGCAGAGATTGCAGTTGGAAGTGGCGTTTGTTGGTTGTACTAACAGTTAGCATAATCTGGGGCATAGATATCAGAAATACAAGGCATGAAGCAGCTGAATGGTCTGCTCTCAGATTTTTAAGTGGCAGACTTAAGACATTCCACTTGACCAATACAGTCACATTTGCACTGAAAAGTCCCCGGAGTAAAGCAGTAAAAATCCTAAGAGATGTCTTGTGGATAATTCATTGCTGCAGAAAAACCTCCTAAGTACTTGACGCTAATAGGCTTAATGATTATTGCATTGTGTTCATGAATGAATTGGCAATCATGATGCAGAACTGAGGGAATGCAGACTTTGGAGGCAGGAAAACAGTTCACTTAGCTCACATATACGCAAAAAAGAGGTTGTGCAATTGCTACACATCTACAGGAGAAATTGTTTTTACATAGGGTGTTTTTTTTTCTGAGTAATCACATCTCTTGATTTACACTATGGTCATTTTTAATAATTTTTAAATATGTATGCCTTGTTGCTAACTATTTTGCTCATCAACTTCATATTTTACAGTCACTTGGGAGAGGAGTCAAGAGGCTGATACGTAAAAAGGTGCTATACTTGGACTGAAAACCTTCATCTTCACCCTAGTTAGAGCACCCACAAACTTAAGAGCTTCCCTTCAGAAATGTTTTCAGATTTTATACCGTCTTCAAAAAAAATTTCTGCTTCTGTAACACTGGTTGAAACACATTGATCACCCAAAGCATGCACCATAGAGACTGTTTTTTTTCCTATGAACATCATGCCTGTAATTAGTAGATACTACCAAGAAGATGGTGAAATTTAAGTTTATAGATGGGGACCCATGACGTACAGAAACCCCAGCAATCAATGACTAAACAGTCTGGATTTCGCTTTTGCTATTAATAACAATTCTCAGTAAACCAGACACAAAAGGATAAATATTGCATCATTCCACCAACATTTGGCACCTAGCATAGGTAAATTTACAGAGACAGAAAGTGGGATGGTGATTACCAGGGTGTGGGGTGAGACAGAAACGGGGAGTTATTTGTTTAATGAGCAGAGTTTCAGTTTGGGATGTAAAAATGTTGTGGAGATGGATGGTGGTGATGGTTGCACAGCAATCTGAATGTACTCACTGCCTCTTAACTGTACACTTACAAGTGGTTAAAATGGTAAGTTTCATACATTTTACCACAATTGAAACATTTCTAAGCATAACAATACCAATAGTACCTGCCAGTTTGACTACCTAGCTGGACAATATGCTAAGTGCTTTTCATGCATTCTGTTATTTAACCCCTAAGGTAGGAACGGAAGAGAATGAGATACAAAAGCTTAAGTCACCTGCTTAAGCTTCATGCAGATAGCAAATGGTAGAGCAGGCTTTGGACCTGGGCCTATGTCCAAAGATCTTGCTATATCTACACCATTCTATCTTTAAGGCTTCACAGAACTTTTTAAAGTTTGCATAAACCTTTTATATTTGATTTATGTTTTCATATCAAACCAAGGGCAAAGTTTAAATAAATAAAAATACCACAGCTTAATATTCTAACGATGACAAGTGGCTTAATTGTCAGCTGATCTTTTTTCCTTTTTAAACTCTCCATTTATGGAACCTCAGACACACAACAAAAGCAAGCCCAGACCTGGCAGCCTTTCCTGATAGTCAATTGTAATTTTGACAGTAAGAAAGGAGGGAAGTGACTTTACTCCCTTTCCCTTGCTGTCCTTCACTATTGGTTTCAGATCATGAAGCCGCTATGAGCACCTGATGGCCTCTTTTCCGATTGCTAGAGTGGACGTCTGTTACTTTGGTTTGGTTTTGCCCCATGTCACACCCTGCTTTTGAAACTCTCAGTAGTCAGTCCATCAGGGTCCCCACCGCCTTGGCAGGCAGGGGACCGCAGCAGGGACAGAATTGTTTTGGAGCAAATGTGGACTCCGCTGCCACCTGGGGAGACTCTGCCTGGAAATGACGCTAGAGACGGAGAGAGAACTGCTGACGTTGTTTAAGAACGTCTGACATTTGTTCCAGGAATGCCTGGCACACAATGGGTGTCCTTTTATATTTTCTTTGAAATAACATGTCATCAGACCAGTTTATCAGAACTTCAAGATCTCGATTTCTGAAATGAGGCCCTGGGCACATCTCTTCTCTTTCCACTTCTCCCATTTATTTATTCAATGACACAGCAGGTGACACAAGAACCTAAACAGGTAAGTATTATATTCTGGTGAATACAGTGTCAGAAATTTAAGAGAGTATTACGGGTGCACAAAGGACGCCCCAGCCTCTGTGGGAAGAGTGTTCCAGGCTGAGGATGGAAGGTGCAGGCCCTGAGAGGGGTTGTGCCCTCCTGTGGGTTCAGGAACATCAAGGAGATCAGTTTACCTGTCTCTTTTGCTGCCCAACTTTCTGCTCCTGTGAAGGTGGTCAACCAGGTAATGTGATAAAGTCTATCTTTATCTAAGCTTATCTTTATCCTTTCTTCCCTGGAGGTCTCTTTCACTCCTAACATTATGACTACTTATGAATACCCTAACTCTAAACCTCCAGCCCTAAACTCTCTACCTGACCTGAGGCAAGAATTTTCAATTCCTTTCCTGAACTCTCCACTTGGGTCTCTTCCTGGTTCCTCCAAATGCCTGATGAATTCATCATCTCCCCACCCCCACTACACTCATCTACCTGCTCTTCCTAGAAAGCCTTTCCTTGAAGGAATGGCCCTTTATTATTAAGTCCACGAGGCTCACAGCCGCAGAGTCACCTTTGCTTCCCCCTGCCTTGTATTTCACGTGTAATCAGGTATCCAGACAAGATGACCAATTGTCAAAGCTCCCTTGATGGCCCCATCAAGGCACTAAACTGGATCAGGTGTGTGTAAGTGAGCAATCATTCTCTATTGCAATCAAGAGGGAACACATTTTTTTCTTCTTTGATTCATCTGCAACATGTTTTATCTTGGCCTGGAAACTTCTATTGAGGTAAAATCTGGAAAACCACAAACCACACTTTCAATGAGCTTCCATGATTAATGCATTATGAATCAATCATTTTAAACACAATGAAAACATTTGAGTTCGGGTGTTTATAAGTTTTATGGGATGTGGTGGCTCACACCTGTAGTCCTAGTGCTTTGGGAGGCTGAGGTGGAATGATCTCTTTAGGCCAGGAATTTGAGACCAGCCTGAGCAACATAGAGAGACCCTGTCTCTACAAAAAAACATAAAAATTAGCTGGGCGTGGTGGTGTGCACCTGTACACCTAGCTACTTGGGAGGCTGAGGCGGGAGGATCACTTGAGCCCAAGAGTTTGAGGTTGCAGTGAGCTATGATGACACCACTGCACTCTAGCTTGGGCAATGCTACCTCAAAAAAAAAAAAAAAGAAAGAAAAATATGTTTATGTGTCTCTACATTTTTATTTAAGCTAATTGGAATTAACTGTTGGGTTCCCTTGAGGGGTTTGTATGGTGCCCAGAAATTCTGAACTATTTTGTTTTTCTTTCAGTCCAGATATTGAAGCGATGAGAAGTCTCCAGTGTCACTTCAGAGCTATTCAAGGGTTATTCCTTATCAAGACAGAATAGGTATATTCTCTTCATCACATTTTTAAACTTGGAATTATCACTTTAGAAAGTGTTCCCTTATTAACCTCATGCCTTATGTACCTCTGCATTCAAGCCTAAACGCTTCGCAATTCTGATTAATTTGGAAGTAGGCAGTTTATAGAAATAGTGAAAAATAATTTATCAAGAATAATTAAATAATAAATTCATTTTTAATAATGTAAAGACTTTGTTTTAACTTTAGGTAGAATATATAGAACAGTCAAGAATATATAGATATATAGAACAGTCAAGAATAACTAATATGCTGCATAACAAAATATCAGTGGAAGAAATTATTAGTTTTAATCTCAAACCAGTTTTCTCTCTTTTTTTTTTCCCCCTTTTGAGACAGAGTCTCACTCTGTTGCCTGGGCTAGAGTATAGTGGCATCATCATTGTAGGGACCATCCCTGGGCGAAAATTGGCTTAAGCCCAGAGTCAGCGAAACTGGATGTGCTCTTCTCGGGGCCAGAGGACAATAGGTCCGGACACGGCCTGTTGAACAAACAGAACTATTCCTCATGACAGATAGCTTTATGACAGATAACCAAGCGCCTGTGGTCTTGCAAACAAGCCAAGGCATCTCATTGTCCTGCATACGGTAATGAGATAAAGAAGTTAAGATGCAAACGTCTGCTTCCCTTGAGCAATC